>JARJDZ010001989.1:0-14314 GCA_030264555.1 Aleochara sp. GC000083 | reverse complement strand
TGATCATTTTTAGATGCAAATTAAGGTTCGTTTTGAATACATTAAATATTTATGGTTTATTTTGAGATTAATTGGTTAATTAACTTACTGTAATCAAGTTCTAAACGAAATCACGTGATATATTGAATTTAAAAAAAAAAATATTTCCTAGAAATGATTAAGATCTCTGTTTCAATGATTTTATTCGTCAATATTCTGCAAGTAATAATATTCCTCAATTTAAGTCTGGAAAATAATTCGACAATGTTTAATTTTTCTTCACCATTAATTTTAACTCTTGGATGACTGTTAAGTGTAGGTTTGATTAAAATAAATGACAAAGAACATTCTTAGATTATTAGTAACAAAATTCTTACATTGATTCGGGATCTATCAGTCTAGAAAATAATTTGCAGCATTTCTTCACTGTCAATTTCATATGAATATTGTAAGCAATTGTTGGATAACATGTTTAAATGATGGATAAAATATTTTACTAAACTTTAGTATTATCTAATATATTACCATAATAGATTAAATCTAAATCTTTAATATCTTCTTAAATAGTCAAGAGCTGATTCTCTCATTAATACACATTGAAATCATTTGGTAAATCTGCGAGAAGAAAAAAAGAGAAAGAGATATCATGTTTTATACCTATACACCTACAATAAAATATTTTTTTGCAATTATTTTTGAAAAGCATTTTGCTTGAATTATCGAAACTATGGTAAATACAATAAATTTTCTAAGAAATAAACCTGTGTGACTTTCAATGAAAAACGCTGATTGGTTGTAGTTTCAAGATAATTATCCTGTTTGGTCGTGAATCCTACCTTAGACATAATTGCTAATCTTCTAGGTATACAAGGAAACATCCTTGTGGCACTCTTTGGACCTCTTCAACCTTAACCCCATTTTAGGAGTATTGTTAAAAATAGCTATTATCCTTGTGGGAAATAATCTGACCGTGCGTGTTATGTGAAACAATTGCCTTTAGTACGATTTTATTTTATGTTCAGGTCTTAGGACCGTTTATTTCTTTCTTTATTTTTCGTTTAATGGGTTTTGCCAAACATGTAATTATCCGTATAACAAGGCAAAATGTAACTATTTTGGTGATAAATAGAGCTAAGCGAGTGTAGAGAAGTTAATGGTTAAACATAATTATTCATAATTCTCGATAAGATTTAACGAGAAAAGTGTGGTCCCTTACAATTAAAAAAGGAATATTTATTGTTATCGGCCTTTAAGAAATATTTTATGGAAGAACAATCCTCAATTAATTTTGTTCCCAAGTTGATGATTACTTCTAGAGAAAATTAAAAATTTATAAAATTCTAATTGAGTTTATAACAAAAAAGAAAGAGCATCAACAATTCAAATATAAGAATACTTTGACTACGAAAAAATATCTAAATTATCGATTGGTAATCAAAAATTTAGTCTTTCATTAAAATAGATTCATATTTGTGTAATTTAACTTCAAACATACAAATTTTTCTTTGAAGAAGTTTAATTTGTATATATAACATTTTTATTCGTATTACTATTTTTGTCTGCACTAAACTTTACTAAATTAAATTTTTAGTAGGATTATTCTTGTAGTCAGCCACATTTAAATAAAATTTTTAAATTTAAAATTTCTTTAAATTTGTTTACAATTTACTGCACTTCAAATGGTCGAAAATACTATTGAATTTATAATGTATAATTTCTGATATAATAACAATCAACATTTGAAATATATAACAATAGTTTCTTTGTCCAATTGTCATCAATGTCGTTTAATGCTGTTAGACTAATCTTTGTGGATCATCACTTTTTAGAGCTCTTCTGAAATTGAAGGTGATTCCCAAATGGATATTTCTAGTCATTCAAATGCGCATGGAATTAATATCCGAACATTAACAGAGATTTAATCAGATCAACATGGCGTTATGCCATCACACCAACTCTCCAATTACCTCTACTATGCTCTCTGCACATCTCGTACAGGATACTCTAAAAATACTATACAAAATTGGATTTTTTACTAAAAGAATTTTATAATCTTCCTTCAACATGCAAAATATATGAAAAGGAAATTCGACGAGCTAGGTAATAAGAACTTCAATGGTGGGAAATAAACTTACAACGTTAATGATATAGAAAAAGACAATGGACTTGATTGGAATTCTGGTGAAATAATTGACATAGCGCTGTATAAACAATGTATGAGGACATTGGCAATGTTCGTAGATTACTTCAGCTTTCACTCACGTTAATACCTTCCAAGTACGAGAGAGTAGTTCAGGTAAATTCCCGGCGAATGTCGTGTGAAAATCCGAAACCTCTCGTGGCTACTATGAAAGCGGAGTTTCGCCACCCCCGATTTCCAACGAGACCATTCAGACACATTAAATTTTATATGAAGGCATAACTGACAATGGAATACGAGGGTCGACTTACAAATTTCCTTTTTCGATTCATTCTATAGGTTTTCCTAGTTAAGCTATAATATCAAATTTTATTTTGGGCATAAAAATCACTTTCTAAATTAATTTTGAAATCGAGAATGCTTGGTCTAATACAAAAAAATTCTTCTAATGCTTCACTATCGAGAAAGTTGTGTGACTGAAATTTCAAATTGTTCGGTAATCATTCGATAAATTTTTTAATTCAGGTGAGGACAATATTCTTCAGAAAGCATCAAAATTACTCGTCAATAGGGATTTCCATTTCAGAATAGTAAAAGGCAATATTAAATAAATGATAACAATAAAAACGCAATGAAAAAATAAATAAAACCAGAGAATATCAGACATTATATTAGCAGCATATGCATTATTTCGTATTTCCGGAAAGCACGTTAATGATTATTGGAACTATGTGAACTTATTTATGAGAATATTACAATTTTTCATTGTTTGCCTATGAATGTACAAACACTTCTGGATTACTTGTGGAGTGTTTGTCAACAGATTTAACCTGAAATGAGTGCAGCCAGCATTCGGGTAATTAAAGATAACAGCAACAGCCGCACAAGCAACGAAAAATACGCGAAATACTAATTGGCAAAAATAAATGCATGCAAACGCAATCTCGGCTCACATTTGTAATGCGATGCGCAACGACGAGCAACGACCAGCAACGACCAGGAATTGCATATTGCAACCTCATTCTACTTATGCAGTCCGCAATTTTGTGCAACGTGTGCATGTGCAATGCCATTGTGTATACCCCTGTATGGGAACAATTTACGTGTGATNGAGTGATATAATACAAATTTCACGAGTTTATTATAGCATTTCGCACACGTGTAATATACGACATTTTATCTTATTGGAGAAAAGTTGATACAATGTTCCAAGAAGCAACAAAATCCAAAATTACTTCCACAATTTTTGATATGACATTTCAAATGTCAAAATTAAATCATCAGAATTTCGTTTGAGCTGGCACATTATGATTATGTTTGCCAAACCTTAAAATCTTGATACCTTAGTAATAATAGCACTTTCTTTTGTGAGATGTCATTCATTTCTCCCACTTGTAGAAAAAAGGTATTCATTTATTCCTCTTGTAGAAAAATGTACATCACTGATTTGACAAGTGAAGAATATTCAATTTTTGTCACTAAAAACACGCATAGGAAAAGCAACATTATACGCCAAGATAAAATTTATTATGAATCCTAATGAATACGAATAATGAAAAGAATTGTAAACACCCGGTCAAAAAAGGCATTTACCAGCAAAATGTTGGATAGCGTGAAGACACTAGAAAACACGAACAATTTCCTCTAATGTTACTAACATCGTTGGGTATGTAAATCAAAAGTGAAAAGTGTTAAAACTTGCTGTAAACGTCCAAGAAGCAACACTTACGAAGGACGCATCCAGGACGGAATTCTCATGTCCTCATGTCGATTAATCTAGACTAACACTAACACGCATATGTATACTACATACGTATACTTAAACATCTCATGCGAAACGCGTGTAAATGCAATGTAATATAATCACGTTTTGTCGTTATCGCAACGTCATTAACGGCGGCATTAACACATTACGGCATTCGGCGCATTTGCCAGAAGCTGCATAATTAAGTTTTCACATAGGAAAGCGAAAGAATGAGCGAAATTAACGAAACGGTATATCTAAAGGAAAATCGACTTGTAAACTTTAACCAAAAGTATTTGGATTTTATTACATCTTATAGCGACATATGCTTACAAGTGGCAAGTAACGGTTAGAAAGACAATTTGGGAAAAGTTTATATACATAATTAAACTCCAAGATGAGAACTAATTTTGATTTTAGTCTCAGAAATTTGGTCCTTGACTCTTATCAAATATTTGAGTCAAAACTTTAGATCTCCGTTTGGAACAACCGAAGAAGAAATGCGATTTTACTTGGCGTACTTTCAACATGTCTGTCCTTTTTGTCTTTTTTCCTTATCGTATTTTCTTTTATTTTCCCTGCATGGTGTATTGACATTGCCATCACGTTCGGCGTTCGTGTACCGTTAAAACAAGTTCCCTATGCATTCATATCCATCAGGTATGTGCTAAAACCTGAAGGAACAAAAAGGAAAAAAAGCGACGCATTGAAAAGACGCACAGTGTGCGTGTTTTCTTCTTTTGATGGAAGTTGGAATGAATGGGCGGCCATAACGAGATCTCTCACTTACTATTTACGGAAACGACCGAGAGGCGATTACGAAAAAGAAAACTTTATTCATGTGCCATCCATTTGGAATTGAATAAGTTGGGAGGCAACGCTATAATGACGCTTTTAATGATTGTTAATGTGAATGCCGTGGAACATTTGCACGTAATTACGCTTCACAGTGATGTAATTGATGTCAAATTCATTTTGGAACTTACCATGAAAAGTAAAACGAAAATACCTTCCATTAATAGCTATTTATGCACCAAGGGCGTTACGCTAATGATTACGCCCGGAGGCCGTAGAATGCAGCTCGAGGGCCTCTGGCCCGAGAGCTGTATATCGGTCGATGGGCGTAATCATGCAGTAATGCCAGAGATGCATACAAGATTTTATATTTCAATTTAGACCATCTCAAAGCAGAAGAATCGATCATTTTCGCATTATTAAGTAGTACATGTTTAGTTATGTTAAGTTTCATGTCACATAACAAACACGTCAGAATGAGTAAAATTTTGAAGTTATTATGCCCTCGCGGGAGTAATCATATCTAACGCCCGTGGGCGAAATGAAGTCATAACGCCCGCGCGGGCGTAATCAAGAAGTCATTACGCCCTCGCGGGAGTAATCAAGTCATAACGCCCGCGCGGGAGAAATCCACGCCCTGGAGGGCATAATGAGTAACTTTACATTTCTGGTAACCATGGAATAACAATTTAATTATTGCGCAGTGAAATATAAACATTATTTCTAGATTATAATCTAAAGAAAAAATCGGTTGCTTTTAATTTAAAAAGAAAATTTACTTGAAAAACTTTTTGAATTATCTTAGATAGTAATTCAACATTGTCTACCACGTTCATTTTTGTAATATTTTTTGCAATTTAAAATTACTTGATTGATATGCACAGAAGAAACAAATTTTAATATCAATTAATTTATCTTTAGCAAATTCCAAATTGTAATCATCAAATTTTAGAAGGAATCGTGAACACCCTGTAACTGTAGAAATCGTTACATAGAAAATCAATAAAATAAGAAAATCGCGTAGAAAAACAAATATGATAAAATGTTTTCTGTCAGAGCAATAATCCACGCTTTTACATTGTCAGAACAAAAATTGGATTAGATGGCAAACATTGCTACTGCTGGGGATTGCAGATAAAATATGAAAGAGCAATTCAATCGTTCAAACGGACTGAAACGAAACCGAATACGGGGTAAATTGAGTCATCGACACGTTAATAATTCACCTTTCGTTTGTTGGACGTTTTACCGCTTTGGAAAATGTGGATTGTATTTCTATCAGATGGATTTTTCCAAAACGAATTCAACGGAATTTAAAACAAATAGAATATTTACTGATTTTTAAGATGCTAATGATTTTCCTTCCTTTGCCCTAATTTCCAATAGCTTTGATCAAAAGGTGCGAAAGGGTTATAAAAGTTTCCCTCTCTCATAAACGAAAATACCTAAAGTTGCTCAGTTTTTAAAGATTCAGAAAAGATGGAGGGGATACACTTCATTGTATTTGTATAACTTGAAAAGGACTACTCAGAATGTCCAACACCTGGCATCGAAATAAATCGACTGAACGATCTTCGTGTGTCAGAACCTCCCCCGAAGAGGTGGTAGGACAAGTCTCACGCTCACAGTGCTGAACTATCAGTCATCATCGTAGTTGCAACAACTCAACACATTTTGTGCAGAGTATGCGAAGATATACTACAGAAATGATCCTGTGAAGTATGATCTTAATTTTTTTTGGGGTAAACTTCGGGTCACCTTAACAACTATGAAGATTATTACAGACGGAATGACGAATATTACCATCGATGGAGTAAAACCGAAACTGTAGGTCTATGGTCATATTCTCTGAACTGTAGTTTTACAGTCCTCTGCTATTCAAACAATATCTGCCATCTATAGTAGAAAAACCAAAGTAGTAGTGGTTTTTCATGGGTTCTACATTATCGATCTGAATTTACATTTTAATTTCAGTTGTTGATAATTTTATTGTTAATAAAATAGAATTCTAATATCGAAATGTTTTTTCAACCATGAAAATGACAGGTGGACAAAGTAATTCATAATTTTAATATTGAAGCCATACAAAAATTGAATTTAATTTAAAAGTAATTTCCATACATGATTATTTATGCATTGTTCTGGTCTCCTGCTTTTTCCCCGGGTTTAATTTCATGCTCAGAAGCTCACTCCATTTTTGTATTAGCATTGCGTGCCCGGTATAGAAACTCTCTTTGCGATTTCAATTACTTTGAGTGTAATCTTATTCAAGTGCTCCATTTGTATACCTTGGCAATAAATGTACCAAATTTCAAGTTTTCCATTTACTTCCACTGTCTGTAATATCATCATTTGCACTCCAATTTGCATTTGCAATTCGAGTAAATTACGGGGACTTCATAGAATTTCGCTTGGCTTGATTTTACTTTCAATGTCATCATCATTCGACACTACAAGTTGCATATTTTATTATTTATCATTGATGTTTTGCGCTCACCAAGTTGTAACATGATTGTTTATGGAATATAGTACATCTCACCAAATTTTAAAAGCACGTCATAGAATAGATGTTAACAATATTATTGGTATCTTATGGGAATCTTATACATAAATGAATATATAATGATATATTCGGGGATTTTGAGGGATCATATGTATTTATAAAAATATTTCGTTTAAACAAACGTTAATTTGGCAATTCAAAATATCAGTTTTGCATACTATCGAAGAAAGCATGAAAACTACTTTGGTTTCAACACAAGAAAAAGGTTTATAAAAATATCAAAGATATATTTCAGTCATTCTTATTTTCCAAACTTGAATGCATATTTCATATTTTCTTATATGAATATGAATATTCCCTCAATTTGTGAACAAAAAAGAAATTTTACTCACTTGTATAATGTAAAGCAGGGAAAGTGAAATGGTAGAAATTGTTTGGATAATTTTTAGACAAATTCATTGATAAATAATTTTGTTTTATGACGAAGTTTTGAAATTCGGTGAGATATACTATAGTCGGACTTGCCATCTATGGTAACAGGTATTGTTATACAACTGGTACATAATGCAAAATTCAATATATGGTAGCTGTCAGACAAACGCGTTTGGTGCGTTTTATCAAAATACGCAATTGTGACGACGTACGCTCGACTGACGGTAACAAGCTCCTCGTTTTGCTTGACAATAGCGTTGATAATTGCATATGAATCTGTATGCAGATTAAGTGCGTGCGTCATGTCATGGATAAAATCCCGTTAATAAATTTCTAGCGTTTGACTCGTTACCATCGTTTTTCCTGTAACTGAAATCACCGAGCTAAAAACATATTCATTGATTAACTGCCGATATAAATCACAAAGGAATGTTGGTAAAAGATTTTTCAAAATGTCTAATTGTAAGTCAAAGTCTTCTTCGATACCAAAAAGTCAAATGCTTATAAATTTTGTAGTTCAGAGGAATTGTTTAAAACTGCTATGTAGACTTAATTTTAGGAGGATAATAACTAAATTCCGTAAATTGTACATAAATAATTCTAATAACATTTGTTTAAATTGTTGATTGTACTGAATCTAAAATACATATTCTAACATGAACCAAATTCTTTGTTCTATAGTTATTTTATTCTTTCAGTTACATTAGACCCAATACTCTTATTAGTTGGATAGAACAAAAAGGAAATTTATGAATATCAACTTGATCTGATCTGACAAATCTCCAATAAATTTTTTAATTCAATATCAAATTTTGTAAACTTCAATAATTAGAAAGAAATATTGGCTGATTATAAATTTCAAATAAGTGCAAAACCGAAAAATTTCCTTCAAAGTATACTCATAACAACGTTACAAAAAAGATCATTAGTTACAATTTAATAATGTTATTTAGGAGATCACAAAAGCGGTTATGTAACCTATGGTTCACTTACATCCCATACAATCGTGCTATAACGTGATTTGGCACCTTCACGAATTTATGAATTTTCACACATACGAGCACACGCACAAACCCATAGATGGTTAATACTTTGGCCATAGCACGAAGGAGTGTTTGACTTGGTATTTTTGGTGCAAAGGTCGTCAAAGCCACGATGGTTAACGGCGCATCGTCAAAGACGCGAATCGCTCGTTGAGGAGCAGCAAGTATGCACCAAATTCCTTTGAATCTTCGCTAAAGCGAGAAGAAGACTCAATAATAACAAAGGAATGGCCCTTGTAAGCCAGATGTTTTCCCAGACCACTTGACCTGATAGTTTCTCTTTTACGCGATATTTATTGAGGAAGGAAGTGGAATTTATTGGAGATGATTTGTGGGATAAAGTTGATGTTCATGAATTTCTTCTTGGATGAAACACACAGATATAATTCAGAAAGCCAGAAATGAATTTCAGAAAAGGAGAAATGTAATTCAGATTTGCAAGATGAAATTGAAAGAATATCAAATGAATTTCAAATATGTGAGTTGTAATCTAGAGAATGTCAATTTCAATTCAGAATGTAATTGATATTGATGGAATGTAATTCAGAAATTGACTTTTGAAATTCAGGAAGCATTACATGTAATTCAGATTCTGTTAAAGTTGAAGTAAAGTTATATATATAAACTGAGTGATAATTACTGGTGTATTAATAATGTCAATATACTGATGTGTCCATTCATATAATTTATTAACTCATTCTATAAAAATGAAATAAAAATTACTTACATTACGGAAACATTTAATTTATAAGTTATTGTACTGAAAACCCCTTACTAATATTATTTAAAAATTAATATTTAATTATTGTTAATTTGTTTAAGAATAACGTAAGCAACAAATAAATGCAAAAGTATTTTCGTAGCGTTCTAATGGTTCCAAAAATAACCTGTCCTTGAAATGATCAATAACACAATCGAAACATAATTAATAGATATATCATTTGTTTTCATTGTTATCATTGTAACCATGCTATACAAATTAATGGATGACCATTAATTCTTATTTACCGACCAATATACATTCATGCATCAACATCAATCACAGCATAATGAAATGCCAAACAATAAAATATCTGGTAACATATCTGGTACATGAGCTGTAAGAAATATTAAAATCCAATAAAACAAATTTTGAGAATGTGCAAATTTACTGCAACATTTTTGTAAATATTTCGATTCTAATCAATATTTCGTAAAGGTCTGATTTTTGAAACATCTGTAGCATATTAAAATTTTAATTTTGTGTATCTGCTGCAATAATAGTAGATTATATTATAAGTGTGAGAAATGCAAAATTATGAATGAGTGAAATATTTGAATCACGAGTGCGATAGCACGAGTGATACACAAATTTCAGGAGTTTATTATGGAATTTCGCACACGTGTAATATACGACATTAGTTGATACAATGTTCCAAGAAGCAACAAAATCCAAAATTACTTCCACAATTTTTGATAAGACATTTCAGAATTTCAGAATTTCGTTTGAGCTAGCACATTATGATTATGTTTGCCAAACCTTAAAATCTTGATACCTTAGTAACAATAGCACTTTATTTTGTGAGGTGTCATTCATTTCTTCCACTTGTAGAAAAAAAATATTCATTTTTTTCCACTTGTAGAAAAATGATTTGACAAGTGAAAAATATTAAATTTTTGTCACTAAAAACACGCATAGAAAATGCATCATTATACACTCCAGTAAGATAAAAATATTAATATTGGAACAATTTGAAGAACACTAAGTACTAGTTACATAATAAGTTATATTGTATCATTTGTATTGTAGTAGATCTATTGTAGTTGCATTCCTTGCATTCCATAGCAGGTGCATCATTGTAAGGGCAGACCGGTTATTAGTCAGCACTTCTTTTGTGCACTTGATTCTCATAAGTTCATTCGAAACGAACTAGTTCTCTTTTCACATTTTCATCAATATCTCCGAAACGAATGTTCCAAATGCTTTCAAATTTTCAGGGATTGTTTATTATTAATTCATGGGCATATTTAGGTATTTCCACCAAATTTGAAATATAAACTAATAATACTAAGATGTTTAACATATTGTAAGTAGAGGAGTTGTGAAAGGAACGGGGGTGGCACTTTAGTATCAAAAAATGAAACAATCGATTTGTGATAACTAAAATATGAAACGGATAAATATCTAAAAACAACACCGTCAAAACCGAATTTATCCGAAAGGGCGTTTCATTCTTTTTTTGCATAGCACGCCTAAAGAAGTTTTTACTTCAAAAATGGAAAAATTTTCACTTTATAATTTATTTGTCTACTTTTATTAAACTAGTCAATTTCCATGAGGCAATTTCAGGAGTTCTTCCTGAACTGATTTGATTGAAAATATTAATTGAAAGGATCCATTATAAACGCAATATTGATTTTCCTTGTTTTGATTATAAGTCAATTTCAGCTGCACGCCAGAGCGTATAATTGCCTCGAACATAAAAATGTAATTAAATGTCAATTGTGCATAGCTGTTTGTGCATGAACTATAATTTAAAACAACAGCGCAGAAGTCCATTGATTAAAGTCCCTACGATTATAACACCTTCAATTGTGTTCAAATTGGTAAACAACGCTATTAAACAAGCCATCAATAACATACTTTTATCGATTATTTTTTATCATTAAACGTACCAGTTTATTACCATATTATGGTTATGAGAAGTTGTAGCAAAATTGATAGCAGACTTATTTTTTGTTGTGAAATTTTCCCATTTGGTGTTAGTGATTTTGTTTTTTGCATGCTTCAAACTTTGCGTGGTAATAACAAAGTTTGAAACTTTTTCTTAAATATCTGAAAGTGCATTAAATTGGCATCTGACATTTCGCGCATAAAACTTCAACCACGTCATATTTTATTTGCACTTCCATAAACTTTTCTCCAACCTTTCGCTGGGAAAGTTTTAACTACTGTAGGCCCGCATAAACCGATCAAATAACTGGGACGTAATAGACCGCAAGAGGGCGCTATTTAAGGTAATGAAAGAGAAGCGAGTTGTAATTCAATCTAATTAAGGTGGTTTATGAATTGCTGTATCACTTACGGACATGATCGTCTAACGCGATCGTGATCAACAATCTCGATCGACGTTATATGATCGAATCACGCCCGTATCCGCCATGCTGGGCATAAATTTAATATTGAATAAGAGCGAAGAATTTTAAGTGTTCTCAATATTTATGAATTCCATGGGAAAATCGACGCTCGTGTTCAAGCATCTAGGTGTTTCCTTCATTCATTCCGCGTGAAGATAAAGTCTATTCCATAAAATTATACCATGACGTCATAAAATATAGAATTGACTTGAGAATATTATTGCTATTTGTAATTGAAATTTTAAAATCTATTTGATTTTGGTTTGCTGGAAATTACCAATCTTTAAACATGCAGAAAAACAATAAAACGTTGTTTTAGCTCAAGTAACATAAGAAATATAGAATAAGAAATAACAAAAACAAGCAGTTAGAAAACAATTTAGAAATAAGCAAAAAACATAAAAGAAACAATGAACATTCAATAGGTAATATTTTAATCAAAATTAAAGAATATTAAAGCATTTCAAAAACAGTTGAAGTAGAGTGAACCAGAGAAAAGTTACTATAATGCTCCAACAAGAAGACATAAAATTCAAAATTATAACCACAATTTTTGAAATGTCATATCAGATGTCACAATCAATCAATAAATGGCATTTATGACATGTTGATAATATTTAATTTCACTCACTAGTGATTACTGGATTACATGCTCACGTAGGATAAAATTAATTATAAAATTATTATTGGACAAGCAATTGAAAAATTAAAATTAAGAATTAAAGAACACTACACAAGTGAAACAAACATGGACACATTTTAATGAATAATTCAGTGCGCAAATCACATAATTTATGAAAAGAATATTAAACTATCAGACCAGGACTATAAATTTTCAACATTGCACTAGAATATAAAGAAATTAAAAATAGAAAAGTACAAAACATTTTCAATAATAAAACAGAAACTCTCCCAAATTCAATCCTTCAAAACATCAAATTAGATAGTAACACTAAACAAAAACCAAATTAACAAATTCTACAGAAAAAAATATGACAAATCATCATGTCATAATCATACAGAGATCTTCTGGAGGAATTATTGACAAAGAAAAAATAAGAGTATACATTTTCAATTATATTTAATGAATTATCATTATTGTATTATAAATAACAAATAAAAATATTATATAGTTTGGTAGGCAAAATGAATTCCAGATAAAATAAACCGGAACTACTTAAAATGGAGCTACTTATTAATATTTATCAGATTTTGAGAAATTATATTGGGGAAATTATTTTTAAAAACAATTTAATAACAATCAAAACTATCAATTTTTAAACTGAAAATTAGTTAATCATGCTATTAAAACAGAAACTAGTAACCCTTATCAAATAGATGTAACAAATTTTTGGGCAATTGATAATACTAATTCATTTAATTACTTTTACAATTATATTTAATTAACTATCATTATCTTATTATAAAAAACATTAGTTACATAAACTCGGCCTAATAATATTTACATGATTCTAAGAAATTATCTAAAATCCTTAATTTTACTGAACCAATTTGTTAATTAAAAATGTCAGTTTGGCATGTTGGCATGAAAAAGTACCATTTTTCAACAAACATGTTTTTCCAGCCTGCCTAGTAACAAATTGTGATGAATTGGTAACGAAATTTATATTGAACAAACAGGTCAAAAATAAAAAAAATATTTAATGTCAAAATTTAGTGAGATACACCCTATAGCACAATGTAGACGGAAGTAAACTTAACCTATAAATAATAAATAGACGTTTAAGAGTGCAATTTCATACCGCTCTTCGGCAACTAATGATAATGCTGCCATGCTCGTTTATGTGCGTTGATCGCTACACGATCATGGCAAACATCGACGAAATATTATTTTCAGCATCAGACGAGACGCCTTTTGATACGGTAACGATGGCTGGTCGAAGGATGTACAGTACTTCTTCTCTTGGTGCGCAACTTTCATACGTTGCAAGGATGTTGATGGGCATGTGAGACTCTCGAGTGCAAAAAGTCGTGTACACTTTGACTCCACAATCAAAATGTACAGTTAGAAATCGTGGCGTGATTCAATTCGTTCGGCCGCCAGTCGCGACCATGTTATTAAATTTATGAATTCAAATTTACCGATTGCTGCTTGATAAAAGGTTGCAGTGGTTTCATATGAAATCGTTTATCATCATTGAATAAATACAAAAAAATGTATACAAAACAGGGAGATTATTGTTGTTACAATGAAGTAATATGATGATAAATGTTGTGATTCAGAGGAAAATATATTATAAAATGATGGTATTAACGAAAATATAAATTGACTTTTTCCCATGAACATTGTAAACAGGTCGATAGCAGCAGTAAATTGAAGAATTGACGTGGAATACATTCATCATTCGTAAATACTTTATGCTAACCGTGGAAATTACATTTGGGTACACGGATATTTTTTTATTTCCACGAAAAATACAATTCTGGTGTTTGTTCAACATTCATTTAGCTGCAATATTTATGGAGTATCAATTATATTTAACTTCCGAAAATGCTGGGGGAATATTAATTTTATAAAAGGGGGATTTTGTTGTCATAAA
>JARJDZ010001985.1:0-10840 GCA_030264555.1 Aleochara sp. GC000083 | reverse complement strand
GACATTACATTCAAATCGCGTTAGATAGTTAGTTATAGTTTCTAATTTATATTTTGTAATTGCTATTTATGTTTCAGATCTTGTTCACTAGTGGCGCCACTCAATCAATCCCAATAACAGCAACATAACTTCAAAATAAGTGACTGGCTACAAGACCAAAATTTTCACCTAATAGTAGTATTTCATAGTGGGTAAAATGCAATCCAATTACTAATTGCCGTTTCAATTCCAGAACGAATACAATATGCTGATCTAGATCTCCATCGAGGCAGCTCCTTCTGGAAGCGGAAGTGCAGAACAGCTCCGGGCGTTACGAACTCACCAGCTGAACCAACCCGGCGAAATTTTCAATTGCATTAGGAAAGTTCGACGCTTAAAGAACGTCTTCCCGAACGCGCCTACAGGCCAAACGACCGAAATATGCCGCTTACCTAATAGGACTATTATGCATTTTGCCATCTGAACTCCTCGCAGCCGAAATGGGTTACTGTACCCATGTCTTCGCCTCCTAGACGATCGATACCTCGACGACGTCGTCGTCGAGGTGAAGCTAATATTGGTAATGCAGGTATGAAGGAATTCACTTCAATTCCCATTCAAATGGAAGCCACTAGAGCTATTGTTGTCGTTCGCATTGATGAACCAATTTCGCCCGTTCTTGTGTTTTGTTGCAGTTATCTCTTAAGTTTATTTGCTGCAACTAGAACGCCCGAAAACGAAGCAAGCTGTCAGCGATCCTAAAGAGTTCTTCGGTTTGCAAACGAGCTGGTTTGGCGAAGAGTGTCAGTGTCACTCTCAATGGGACTGCGGCGACATCGTCGACGTAGCCGAACAATGCAGTAGAGAGGTGCGAGAAATTGGCGACGAGTTCTTCCTGTCTGCGTGCTATGACACTGCTGCCATCAACATCGGCTCTGAACGACCCTCGGGTTGCGGACGTACACCGGCGAATTCGCGGCTGGGGGGCGATTCGTCATATTTTTTATCAACCCCCCGTGAAACCTCCACCGCAACCACCACCGAAGATGGTTTCCACCGAAGACCCGTACAACTCTTCGTACTTTTTGCATTTCACTTCTGACTTGCTTCCCACTACTTCCGGTGGTCCTCCTCACCCAGGTCCTCTGCGGCGTTTTTACCTACGAGGTGATCTTTTGTACGCTACCTGCATTCCATATTGACTACTGCAGGTGTGGTTCATCCACCATCGAGATTGTCCTCCAGGGAACTCCAGAGAATCCCTCTTTCTCTTCCACCTTGGATTCGATTTTTTCTCCGAATTTTTCCGGCTTGATTTAAATATTTTGAATCATCTTGATAAATTCACTTGGTTGGTTCACTCTCGTGGAAGCCAGAGGGTTGCAATATGATTGTAATGATGGCTTCTTTGCCTCCAGCAGCGTTGTTAACTCGCATAAACCACGTCGACGTCTTGAAGGGCGTTTTCCCTGTCGAGCAAAAGATCTTCGTCGTAGACATCATGGCCAACGCAATAACATCTTGTACATTCCTTCTTGTACCACGATGGCGGCAATAATTTTTCAGTTTGTTCACCTCATTTAATCTAAACGGGCATGATGGATTTTCTACAGGATAGGATGGGTTTTAAGGCTGTTTCCGGGACGCATTTCTACGTAATGGGACAATATGTCAGATATAAAAATTCCAATCCAATGTCATAAAACTTGATGACTTCCAGAAATCGTTTTTACTTTGCTTCTTGTTTCAAAAATCAAGTTTCAAGAGTCTTTCTTAAAAAAAATTTAATAATGATTAATTAATGATTAATAATGATTAATCAACTATTTAACTTAAAACGACTCCAATTAGTAATTAACAACTTGATAAAATCACGACGAAGACAATTAATTAAGAAGGTGTGATTTGTGAAGTCATAAATATTTCATTAAGGGTTTGAGACAATGGACTGAAAAGGGTTCAGAAAACGACCACTTCCAGAATAATTCATCCTGGTTCTTTTGCAAATTCCCATCAAAAATACCATCCATTGAAACAGAAGTCTAGAAACCTCTTCATAATCGCCGCCCATTCGCCACTCTATTTAAGCGAAAATTTATCGCGAGGTCTTCCTCTCTGCCCTTCGCAAATTGTGACTTTGTGCAACATGCACACCGAAAGCCGAAGACAATGGCGCATTGTGTCGAGCCTTGCAGCTCATTAATATTTACAAGTGTTATAAGACAATTGCTTCCGCTTCCTTGTCGTTTCCAACGCTCCTCTGGGAGTGTATTCAAGCCTTACAATCGTCGCCTTGATGTATTTATAATTCGCATTTTTGTAAACCAACAAAATTGTTTACTCTGAATCCGACTGATTTGTCAATGATTTATAAAGTCGCCGAATGGAATCCAGCCGGAAGATAATATACGTCCCGGCCTGAAAGGTCGGTGTTAACGTGTGTAATCTTAGTGTAAAATTGCTAAATGGTGCAGTTCATTGTATTGAAATAATGAATGCCTCCCAGTTGAGTGCTTGCTGCGAAGGAGCGACTGCGATGGTGGCGCACAACATGGTTTGAAAACCCACTCGAACGACCACCTCGGCGGTGGTGGTGCTGGTGGCGGCAACAACGACGACGACGAGGATGGCTGCAAACACTCGACGTGTATGTGTGCACAAAAGCGAGGCAAGAAAGCACCGACGACGCCATCGTCGACGCCACCGACGACGAGGAGAATCGTCCGCCTACACGCAGACCAAACCAGGACGAAAAGACAAGCGGAAAAGCGACCTGTTGCAGGCTGGCTTAAACTCGTGCTGCTCACTTGTCGCCGGGGCTGCTTTTCCGGAAAAGCCCCGCGTGTCGGACCACACCACACAACCACATCCATCCAGCTCCTCGGAAATTCCCTCCTTGGAATCTTTTGTTGTGGACGATGCGATTTGTACACATATCTTCGAGACGCATTGTGGCATCAACTAACGAGATGTCACCGGACTTTTTGACCCAGCTGCATGTAATCTCCTTATATCACCATCCCGGAAACCGGAAACCCACCATACTTACCGTTTACAGTACAAGAGTCAAGACAAACGTTTAATAACCTGGGTGAACGTTCGGGAGTCGACATGGAAACTGAATCTACAAGCGCATGCAATATATTCCGGAATTCAGGGGATTCAATGCAAAGCCAAGTGTAAAAGTCGACGAGACAGTCGGAAGAAGCGGTGTACATTGAAGCGTGCAGCACACAACAAAATGTAAAAACGGGCACTCCGCCGATACAGGAGGAGGATTCAGGACGTCGACGGTGGAGGAGGAGGCAGTGGAGGCGGTTGCAAGTAGGTTCATCCTGCTCACTCCCGGCTCGCTGCTCGCCTGATGCCTTCTATCTAATCTAATCCGTCGGGTGAAATGTTTCATTCACTCGCGCTAAACGCCCGCAACCAGTTTATTTCTGCTCGCACGTCTCTTACGCGTTCACTCGACGTCGGCCTGTCAGGACGATGATAATAAATGTAAAATGTATTTCGAACAGCGTGCACACGACTGCTGTTTACATGCAACACCACCACGATGACGATGGGCGGTCATGCACCAGAAAACTTCTTCGGCGAAAACGAATGCATTTCATTGGCCGTTCATCATCATCTTGAACGATGACAAACTTCGTGTGAGTTAATTCTTAAATTGCTTTAATTATCGTTAACGTCGCGGGAAATTACGATCCGAATTCAGTCGACAACGAACGAGACATTTGGATTCAGATTCAGATTCGCATTCGCATTTCGCATTGAATTGCCAGCTATAGAAAATCACGAGAGATGCATTTTGCACGCTATTCTAGCACTGCATTTAAACATTCACACATTGTGCTGATTATTAACAACGCCCAACCAACGTTCGCGCTGCATTTTTGTCCTCGGAGGATCCCATTGTTTCCCGATCTGCATGGATGCAGCCCTCCAGGCGTCCCTCAGGATCGTGCCTCGATGGAGCACTAAAGAAGTGAACAAATTGTAAAGATCCATTCAACGCCGAACGCCGACTGATTGATTGATTCCTCTTCTATTTTTTTTTTCGCTGTTTCCGTGTTGCAATCATTGGACTATTCGCGTGGAGTTTGCCAATCAGTGCCAGCGCATTATGCGCTCAATGCGATGCGATTACGCGTATTGTATTTGGATTTACTTAATGCAAAATGATTCGCATCAGTTTTCAATTTCTTGGTTATATTGCAACCGACCAAGTTGGAACAAAAGTCGGAAAGAATTGAATTCGAATCATAAAATTGAAATTTATTGCATTTGTTGCAAAGCTCAATAAAGCATCGTGCACTAGGAATGATGCGAATAATTTGAAAAATCCAGAAACTTGGAATGAAATATTATAATCTCATTAAAACCGCACCGGAAATTCACCAGTCTGCAACTGTCTGCAGTTCTTGTTGTGCGCATTCTTGACAGGAAATGAAGAACGAGTCGGGCATTGTAATATGGTGGTGCAGAAACTGCACCAAACAGGAAACAACGAAGCATTTTGGCGACATGTCAGCCAGCGTCGAAGATATTAGCTGTTCACGTTTGATCTGCTGCCTCGACGTGAAAATTGCATGTCTTATCCATTCGGTTCTTGTTGCTGCACGAAATGGAAAAAAAAACTTAACGCTTATTCGATATTTTTTCCACCCATCGGAGTTCCATCTTTTATTTCGTTACGCCCGGCGCGTTAAGAAGTTTCTTTGCGCGAAATCATCAAGCTGGGGCCAACTTTTCCCTTCATCTTCCCCCGACTTCTTGACTTAGTTTTCTCCGACGAGGAAGGTTTCATCTACTTTTTCCCCCCACTCTACAAACCATGCGCTACTTTTTCGCACTATCCAGTTAGATAAATTAGTATTTTGTTTTTGTCATCTTGGACTTTTACATTGCAAAAATCAGAGGGGTCAATTTAAATCCGTATTTTATTCTTCATTGCGATTCGTTGGGGTAGTTGATGTAATATGCCCCCCGTTTTCTGGAGGGGGGGGATTCGCCAGTACCGTAATAGGTACTTGTTTAGCAGAATGTTGGAACAAGTTTAAATGAAGTTAAATAAACGTCGGACGAAGTTGAAAATAACACGGCAACGAAATAAGAATGAGCCGTGGAGGATCTTGGCGAGAGTTACAGCAACTCAACCCCCAACCCCCCACCACCACCACCACCAGCTACTTGATTTTGTCGCTTGTTCTTCGTGCTTTCCGCCCTCGACTTCGTCCTGTGTGTACCGAATAATCCCCGATTGGAAAAAAGGGCGCGCAACTTTCATGTACTCCTTCAATTATGCAAATGCACAGTTTTCCTCAATGAGCATCCCGAGTTAAAGTTCAGAATCAAAATTCTGTGAGAAAAAAAATCCTCTTCAATGAATATCGCCATTTCCATTCACAATTGTCCTGCAAGTTGTTGATTTCCTCCACTCGCTGATTCGTTGTTTAATTTGGAGGATAATTGATGATCATTTTTAGTGTCAGTGTTAATTTTCTTCCGAGCTACTAGCTCCTGATGGCGAATTGCATATTAAGGTGTATAATTTTGCATGCGATTTGCATGTCAGATGATATGGATCAAATTTGGTGCGGTTCGAAATGCCATTAAGTTTCCATGCATATGGAATGAAGAATGGTTCCGGGTGCTCCGGAGGCCACTGTGTTTGACTTTCCTCGACTTTCCTCGTCCTTGTTTTGTCCGAAATGATGGCTGCCGTTCGCCCGTTGAAGAACTTCTTAATAGAAACTTCTACGAGAAGGGGACCAACAAGAAAGGTATTAAGCTAACATCATTTATACTTCAAATGGTAAACAACTCTTAAATGTTTCCAGAACTTTATGGCCGCGTTTAATACACCCGCACGGATAATGCCCCAAATGGGAGGCGGCGGCCGAAGAAGGAGTGGATGAAGGATGGCGAAGAATGGAAATGTTTCTACGTGCATTATGAATTTGTTTAGCTGTCACAGCTACTCCCAGATACCACCACCGTCGCGTCGCTATGATAAGCATCTACGAGGGCAGACATTTTTATTTGTGACTTCGACTGCGATGTGCTTAGGCATGCAATGAATAAATATGACAGCGCAATTTCCAGCCGCAATCCGTGAGCCAACGGACCAGACGACAGTCCTTCGCATGCGGAAGGAAGTGCAGCAAACCCGTGGAAGCGAAAGAAAGAAACGCAATTCCCGAAGGTTTCCACTACGCATATATAAATTTAACGGAGTCCTAGTTATAAGGTCTCCCGAGCATTTCCGACTGGCTGATAACAAGAAGCACAAGACGATGGCGATGGCGGCGGAGGCTACGTGATACGTATTAAATTTGAATCTGTCAGTTGTAGTAATATTTTCTTCATGCGGACCCAGAATTAGCATTCTAAAGGTTGCGTTTACGCTGCGGATTTCTACGCTCCAAGAAGGTGGTTTATGGAGCCATGTGTCGACGAGGACCATGCACGTACGTGTGCAATATTAACGCGATGGGAATTGCCGCTACAGCCACTTAACAATTCTTTTCGAAGCGAAAGCTAATCCCCGAAAGCATCGCCCCGTTTTCTGCGATGCTATCTCGAACACGGCATTACAAGCCGCCGCCAACACCGACGGTGGTTTCCTCCTCGTTTGCTCATTCCGGGCTTTGCACCATGTCCTCCACGTCAACACTTCACCCCGAGTTGCAACCCCCACTTCTTCCGACTTCGGATTGATAAGTTTATCAGCAGGGGAATTTCGATAATTCCTTTAATCATGTGCCGGCCAACTCTTCAGAAATCCAGAAGATTGTAAGTTTTCGTGGTGCAAGTTGATCAATTTCTAATTTTGGATTTTTCAGACCGGAAGAACCCGGGGGGTGGTTCATCGATGGCGGCGGCAACAACATGCACATCGATTGCAATCGGAATTATGGATTAGGAGGCGCATTCGGAATTATGTGAACACCACCGCAAACCACAACGCGCCACTTTGGTCGACCGCCACAATACCACCCCCTGCCATCATCGCCACCTCATAGTGGAGGCGGCAAGGGCCTTGAATTCTATGCGAATTCCAAAGTGCAGCCACCTCTACCAGCCCATTCATTTCGCACTTGTTCGATGCTCGAGTTCCAGACGCTTCAACCACCCCCGAAGCTCGACGCCGCCATTACTATGCATCTATCTGTCTGTATAATATAATTACCCGGGCGCGGGGCGCAGACAACGGAAGTCAACAGCTGGCTTCCATCCCCAGCTATTATTATTGTTACGTGTAAAGGTAAACGCCGAGTTTCGAACTCTGCACGCTTCGCCAACGCCGACGATGGCGGCGGAGCCGGCCTGAATCTTCCATCAGAGTGAGAGAGATGCTTGTGGAGATGAAAATGATGGTAAACGTGGCGAAATCCCGTTTTGCCCTAGCCACCCACAACCACACACACATACACACACATACATAGAGAAATCCAGTTGGGGGCGGCAATATTCGGATATTTCTTGAACCCTCCCTGCCACCATGTGTTCGATGCATTCTGGAACAAAGCAATCGCACACACTCTGACTGAAGGATCCGAAGCCATTATTATGATCGAACCACCACCGGCTGATTGTAAAACGATTTTATAACGAGGATAAAAATATCGATAACATGTAAATTGCCCCCGATCGACGCCGCATAGCAAATGAATCAAATGAACGACCCTCGAGGATTTATTGCTTCCATCTTCACTTGGAGTTTCTTGAAGGTGGTGGCTTTTGGTGGTTTCGCGGTTGGATTTCTGGAATTCTGGGTCTTCCGTAATTGGCGCTGCGGTCGTGCGGGCTCCCTCACCGTCCGGGATTACGCAGCCCAGCGCACAGCGAATAAACTTAAACAAGCTTTAAATATTTGCACAACCGCCCACTCGCCGCATCTTTTGGGGCCTGCTTAATGAGTGATAACCGAAGATAACCACCAGCAGCAGCGAAGAAGAATTCCTCCTCGCCGGCCGCAAGACAGCGTAATTTTTATTGCTCTTCAAATAGAGTTAATAATGTTGGGATTACGCCGGGGGGCGGCTTGATGATGGAATGTAAGTCGACAGGATGAGGACACGGAGGCGGCGGTGGCAATGCCGGAAGTGCACGAACGGGCGCGTTGCGGCGAAGCTTTTAAAGCTTTTTAGACAGAATAGGTAATTATGTTCAAATACGCGCACTGGCAACATTGGCGCGGCGGCAACGGCGGCGACGGTTCTGATTCAGCTTTCCATGCAACGCCGCTCCCCGTGGTACGTTTTCCCAATTCCATTGGCGCGTTTAGTACGTGCCGAATATTTTCGTTGATAATTGCAACTTTGAAAGATAGAACACGCTGTATGCCGCTCGACGGCGGTGGTGGTGGAGGTGGCGGCGGCAACGACGTTCATCCTCATCCGCTTTATCCGCTGCATGGGGGCGGCGGTGGCGGCAGGTACGACGAGAGGCGCTAGTCGCAAAAGTACACAAAGCTAAAACAGCAACCACCTCAGCCAACATTCATCGCGCACGACGGTGACTGTGGAGGCGGCATAAGATGAAGCCAAGCAAAACTGTGCGAACGTGACTTCGAATAAACTCCGCCGTTCAACAAATATTTGTTGCGTCTTTGAATCTTTGCACCTGTGAACTCGTAATAAGCGTACGAAACGTACGAACAAGAAGTGCAAAAAATATGACGCCCCCGACGAAAATCAAGGAATAACGACGAAATAGGATTTCCGATTAGCACCATCTATGGACCCACAATCAAATTAACAACACACAATTTCAAAGAGTTAATTTCCCACTTGATATGAAAAAATGCCGGTATAAATTCCCCCCAACAATGAAATCTCCCCAGGAAATGGCGGAAGCGGCTGTTTTATCTGAAAACACTCGCCATTGAAGAGACTGCCTCTTGATTTATCGCATGGAGCAACCGATAACATCCGACTAGTTACGTTGCACTTACCGTTTCGCACGTTTAACTCGCCACCACCGCCATCTTTGTCACTCACTTCCGGATGTTGCGGCACACACTCTACATGCATCTCAATGAAACGATCAAGGGGAATCCCCTTCGAGGAATCTTTGCCCCGAAGACAATAATGTCGCCGACATCACCCACATGAGCGCAGAGAATGGTGGGGGGAATGAAATGTACAATTTATGGCATAGATTAAGTGTGTTAACTGGATTCTTAAACCTCGTTGGAAATTTATGACTCGGTTACGTGCGAATCTGCTCCGGTCGGTGTGTCGTGCCGGAAACGAATTACAGGAACGCTCGACTTTTTTTCTTGCTGCTTTCGCCGGCATTTCTTCCCGCAAGGACGAACCAATACAAGAAACTTTTATAGATTAATATCGGACTCGGACCGCGCCCGTAATTGCAACACTTGTTTCGCTGTCCGATTGTCGCTCGTCCCCGAAGACAAAATGCGCAATTAATAAATGTGGCGAACCAAGACACTAGTCGGAAGAGTTGTAAGGACCACAACTCGAAATTAATACGGAAAACAACCGAGGAAACTATTTCTTCATGGAACTCTTTTTTGTTGCTGAGCTTCAGGGATTCGAGATAAGGGATACAAGTTTATTGTTGTTGTTTGCAAATGTTACAAAATGCCGATCGATATCAACATACATCCGGACAATATTTTTCACTTTTCGAAAGTTTACGCAATTCATCATTCGTGCCTTTGTTTGGTGGATGGGGGGCGGCAAGAAATGGGATCGATCCGAGGATCAGATCGGCCATTTCAATCGTACATCTTCGACATCTCTTTTGCACTCGTCGGTCGTCACCGAGAAATTTTCGCGCAAAGTAGAAAACTTTTATTGTGGCGTTGGCAGTGACGGCAGCACCGCCCCCGCCATGTGCGTCGTCGGCACTTGTTTATTTACTTTTTAATCTTACAAGTGAAAAATCTGCTGCTCGGCATGCCGCGTAATTGGATTACAAGATGGCTGGCTCCCCTCTGATCCTTGCACAGGACTCTCTGGATGGAGGAGTTGGTGACAGCCGACGACTGCTGACGTGGCGTCGTTCTTTTGTTTGGCCACTGTTGCATCGTTACAACGAAATGAAACGATCCCGTCCGATCCGACAACGTACACAAACGAATCCTTGGAACGAATCCCTGGAACGAAGTGTAATAAAGAATTTCGGAAATACCAGACTGCACCAGCGCGTAATAAATACATCAACAGATATATATATTTGCTGCTACTCCGAGTGTTTGCTGTGGAATGTGCGCCGCGAGGCATTTCGTTGATTTAACCCGAGGAATGTCGCTGGGGTTCGTCCGACACGACGATGAGGGCCATAACAGCCCAAGAGCACGTGCTTAATTGACATGCAATCGTGGATAGTGACCCCGTTTACGTCCACTGTTCTGTGGCGGCGGAAGCGCGCGGCAATGGCGGAATTTCGGCCGGCAGGCGCTTTAAGTTTGCCCGTTAAATTGTGCAAATGCGGCGTGACGAATCCCGAACATCTCCGACATTAACCCTTGACGTGGCCGGCCGCGATTGACCGCACCATTGAGGTCTCTCCACCAAGACCGACGCAGGGGGCGGCAAATAAACGCCGGATGTTTGTTGGCGTTGAGTGCTGTGTACGTTTACACTTCCGGAGAAGGTTGACATGGAACCGGGACGGCTCCAGCATCGAATAAAGCAATTATTAAAGTTATTTCGCCGCTATCTGCTGAAGGCATCAAGACCAGACGCCGCCTCACGCCAACTTATGTCATTATGCCACGCTGCTATCCATGGAGGACAACTCAAGATCTACTCTTCGTCCCGATGTCTTCTGGAGATTTTATTGAATGTAAACAATTCTTATTTGATATTGCAGTACTGAC
>JARJDZ010001984.1:0-72190 GCA_030264555.1 Aleochara sp. GC000083 | reverse complement strand
TACATGGCTTGGGTACATGTAGCAATTTATGTATATATTACATATTTCGGTTACATAACTGTTGTTCTCTATATGAGCTGTAACTTATCTGTAACTGATACTTCTGTGTTTACTGGGTAATACACTCCTGGCACAAATTGAATCTTTCAAGAATTTCAAATTTCTTCAGCTACTAATTGAATAAACTTGCTTTGACATTCAGAGTGCTGCAACGCACGCCTATTAGTTATTTATACTTTAAGCGCAGAAAAAAATCAGGCAAAAACGGAATTCAAAAATTATAGAATAAACAAATGAGATTTGCGCGCGTGCTACCACTATTTTCCCGAATCAATCACGTTGTTGTGTGTCAATTAGCATTTCATTTTGACTGGATTAAAACTACTACTAATCAATTCTCTCGGTCTCCGTTAAAATCTAATAAGCTAATGTTTTAAACAAATTTCAATAAACGCGATTGATAAAAACGGTGCCGTTGCAGTTGCGGTCCGAAAGTAGCGCGCATGCCAGACCATGGAGAGGAGGTGCGTGCTGGATGAAGAAGGCGACCACAAATTGGCGTGGTTCAACGGCACGACATCCTGCGACACCACGGCCGGGACAGCAGGCGAGCGCGGAAAGATGGACATGCCGAAATATATTCCTCCAAACATGAACGACTGCTACGAGGAGTGGCTGGAGAAGCACCTGGCGCTCTACGCCTTGGATAGCATGAGCAATGCGAACTGCATCGGCGAATGCCACGAGGACCTCTGCAATGGCACGTTCAGCATCCTGCTGGAATCGCTGTGCGTGCATTTCCTCATCGCCCTTATGATATTCACGTATCTATGTGTGCAGTAATAATATGTTCACGTGCATGTCGCGCGTCCACTCTTCTCACCGCTAATGTACAAATCGCGCAATAAACTCGTAAATGTATCATCCATCAATTCGATGTTTCTCTCTTTGCAACTGTCTGGGGGGCGCATTCCTCCGAAACGCAGTGCATGGCTAATATTAATAATAATTTTACTAGTACATTAATTATACATTTGACATAATTAATAATTCTTTACCTATAATATCATTTTTTACCGTCCCGACTCATTTCCATGTCGCACGTCTTAATAGTTAAAATCTGCATCATCTTACATTATACTTTCTTAAATAGGTTTACGTCAATATTATACATTCATATATGTAGCATGTATTTCTTGCTTGCATTTCTTATAATGTAGTTTTAAAGTTAACTTTTGTTGCATACGCGGAGTGTTCCATGGTAATATTGACCCACGAAAGTAAGCATCGTTCAAGTCAAACGCGTCCGCAGAAATTGGCCCAATTCTCGATATCGAAACACAAACTAATTTTGCCCGCCAGCGCAATCATCTTTCTGCGTCAATACGAGCGTGGAACAGCTCAGTACACGTCGTATTAAAAGCATTTTAGCGTTAGTATTATTTGTATTATGATTGTAGAGAATATAGATTAAGAGATCCTGTCTACTCTTCAAGTGGAATGTTTTTTTATGCAGGTAGCGCATGTGAATGTACTGCTTCTGTGTATTGTTTCCCTTCCGGTTGCATGTGGAATGATAGTGTTTCGCGAAAATGAGCGGGGAAATGTGATCAAGATATAATTTTACATACGCCACAATGTCACAACGCAACGCAATCGAAAACAAACAACATGCAGGAGCCGATCGATGTGAGAGAGGCGCGTGTTAAGTGAAATGATACGGACAAAAAAGATATGCGATCCTTTTTGCGCAATGTTATTTTTTTGTTGGTGCACCATCCTTACAATCATAATCGTAAACGAAATAGCGACTCGCTCGGTGGACATTGGTGGCAGTCGCCTGCTTTGCTGCAGCGATTGCCAACGTAAAGGGTGCGCACCTGAGTCATGGTCAATTCGAGTAAACATTGCATTTACTGAGGCCAGCCTCGATTTTGCACTGCGGTGCACGCACACCGTTGCTTCCGAGCGATGTCGGCAAAAAGTCAAGTATAACAATAAGGACAAATTTTCTTCTATGTACACGAAATCATAGGCAAGCATAACTTTGAACAAGTAAGCGTATGCACAAGAGTTTCATAATGAGAACGTGAAAGAGATAGAGAGACAACGCGAGCCGCCAACCGAACGGCACAAAATTGCTGTGTTAGTTTAGTGTGGGACACCCTGTACATTACACTTACATTTATAGTTTATAATTTCAAATTTGCAACGCCCCGCTGTGCCTCTCCCTGGCCGCCATCCATTCGCAAATGGATCGCGCCCGTTCGCGCCCCGGTGCCGAAACAATGATTGATCGCGAAGCAATCGAAAACGTAACTCAACAGTAGTGTATATAGTATGTACGCTAGCATATAGTTCTAAAATATTTAGTATTTTGTTGTTGAGGCCCTTAGTTTTAGTGTGTAGTTGCTGCACAAATAAGGTCGTTTCATTTAGATTAACATTCTTTTAGTTGATCGATTATAGGTGTATGTAGGTAGTGTTAAATCCTATGATACAAGCAATTATAACACACTGAGATCGATATTTTTTGGTTTATCAGTACTTATCTAATTTAGTTTGTTTTGCAATTGTTGGAATTAATTATCGTCTAGCAAATGTAATAAAATATGCGCATTTCTTACCATCTCGCTCTTTGTGTGTATGGATCCAATTCCCGACTAGTTTTGCTGGCAAATTCGCGACGACCTCATTGTGTTACAACGAATCCCATCGCCTGCTCGTCAATTCGCGTTCTTAATTATTGATAGACTCCTCCCCTCTCGTACTCCGATCAATGCGCGGTAACTAATCAGCTTTCAACGATAATATAACACTAGTGTAAATAAATATGTAAAATATCAATAACAAAAATAAATAAAGATTTTCATACCTATCGTCTACCTATTTATGTATGTATCATTCGCCTCGCATATGAAACCTGTACTTGAGCATGTGCACGTTGCCGCCCTCGTCAGTGCTAGCCACCATCGTCAGCGTTCCCATCTCCCATGGCACCCTTTCTTCTTGTAAAGCAACGAACGCAAAAAATCAACCGCCGCAAGTAACGAAACCCAATCGAACTAAACCGGTAAACTGATCGACTACAAACAACTGTGAATATGTTAGGGTCATGTAAATGTTGTTGTTGGTTACGTACTACGTGAAAGTTGTTCTTCCTCGGATCAGCAATCGTTAGATGTTTTTTGTTGTGATTTGCTGCTGCTTTTCGCTTAGCATTTTAATACACAAGTACAGATTCCATATTGAGCAAATCTCATTTGCTCGCGACGGGCGTGCCGTGCGCATCAGCACCCTCATGCGACTGCACTGCCTGCTGCAGCTGTTTGCTGGCCGGCGACGCGTTCTGCGGATTGCGTCGGCCCGACTTGGAGCGTATCTGCCCGGCGAGCAGCGGGTTGATGGCGTACAGCCAGTCGTGGACTTCCTTCTCGTGCAGCGTCTGCAGCAGATAGCCGCGATGCTTGCTCACCACGCTGAACGTGTTCGGCAGGCGCACCATCGCCGACTGATCTTCGGAGTATTCGACTTGTGCAGTCCCCAAGTTGATCAGAGCCCGTTCGACGGGGTCCTTCTCGTCGCGGAATATGAATACGTACGGACGACGTACGGCCTAAAACGCACATGTTATAGACCCATCCAACCGTGCGGGAAGAAAATAGGCAGGAGATGATACTTACGACCCAGCGCTTCTTCCATCCGTGCGTTTTGTGCTCCAGCACGTTCAGGTAGCCTTTGCGTGCAACAACAGGTGATATTCGGATCTCCTCCATGTCGGGCACGTAGAGGACCAGTTCCGGGTTGCGCGGCCCTGGAGGCGACGACGGTACTGGTGGGAAAGGCGCACATTCGCCAGGAAGTGCTGCCCGCTCCGGAGAGCAGAGGTCGAGGCAGCACGATGACATCATACTGGCGGACATCTCGGAGATTTCCTCCGACGGGCTCGCCACATCGGTGCTGTTAACGCTGGTCGAGCTGTCGCGTGTGCGACCTTGTATGAGGCGGACGCATTTGTTGAGCAGCTCGCGCTCCTTGTCCGTGTAGTCATACACCTCCAATGCGGCTGCAAAGCGTACATTTAATTCTACACCGAAAGCGAGTACCAATCGAAACTCACATGTAACATTCATATTGTTGTTCTTTGCAACCATATTGCAGACCTCCTTTTCGCTCTTCGTGTATTCGAGTTGCAATTTATTCATGCTGGAATTCCGATCCAAACCTAAGCGTTCCCGGAGCAGAAGGGTGTGCCGAACGCGCTCGACCTCTTCCAAACGAGTGAGTTTCTCCAGCTCCCACTGATGATCAAAAATGAGAGAGTCTCCTCGAGGACGCCAGCCATGGAGGTTCTCCTCGCCACGTACGTACGTGGAGCTCGTGTCCAGGACGCGCCTCTGTCGTCTTTGCACTCCTTGCAGAGCAAAATATTAAGAATTATTACATTTCCGTTGTCAACGCTAGAATACACACTAAAACAATGGAATCATCTATGGCTAATCTAGAGCTACATATAAGAATGCGAGGAATACGTATGTGATCATAAAGGGCGAGGGAAATCAAATCTATCCTATAGGGAACTACCTGGACTACCTGCTTCACTAGCGCGTCTCAACAACAGTTCGTAGACTCCCGAAAGACGATTCGCCTCCGCGTTGCGGTAGTTGCCCGAGAAGAGGTGCTTCAGAGACCTGGGGCCAGTGCGTGCGTCCCTTCCGTAGATCACCATACTGAGGTCCTTAGTAATTATCGCTGGTCGTCCACAATTTTCAAGCTGTCCCCGAAAGAAATCCCATTATTACTAGCGTATGCATGCAAATCAGTTTGTATCCTACCTCTAAATACGCAGATATGGTCATGAAGATCTGCTCCCCTTGGGCTGAAACGCGATTCAGCAACGGGGAATTGTGCAAGGAACTGTCCCAAGCCGCCTCGAACCGGAACATGGTGCGATCGTCGCTCGGAATCTCCAGGTATTCGCCGGGGAACAGGCCCAACGAGAGTACGGAGTTGTCGTTGTCCTCGTCGTCCTCGGACTCGGGGCTGTTGCGAATGCGGCCAACGACAAGTTCGCGTACATCGCGCCATCTTATCTCGGCGGCCTGATCGTGCACGATCGTAATGCGGATGCGGCGCTGAATGCCCTGGTGCAGCAAGAAGAGACCGCGACATGGAAGATCATCACTATGCTCCACCACAACCGGCACGTATTCGCCGTTCGGCGCCAGCTCGCATATTTCGAACCACACCAGCACGTCGACTTTGGCGTGAATGTGAGCGGTGCACGGCGAAGGTAGCGCGCCGAACTTCGACGAGCGCACCGGCTGCGAAATGGGAATCGAGGGTGGAAGCATGCGGCGCGGCGGCTGTCGCACGGATCCCTCCAGCTTGGCGTCCTTGTGCAACGGATGCTGCTGATAGTGGCCGAACACCTCAAATACGATAGGCTGCGTTTTGATGTATTCGACGAACGACTTGGACGTCGAGACCGTAATCTGAAATGAGATATGAGATCAGACCGCGCGCCCTCCTCCAACCTCATTGACCACCTACGTTCTGCACGTGGTAGAAGCCAAGCGGGGTGCCTTTGCCTGTATTCTTAACCGGCTCTGTGGAGAATGCTTCGTCGTGGCGATGCAAGAAGTTGAACTGGCAGAATATATCCGCGTATTCTGTGGAAATGCCAACGGCCTGTAATACCGTCACGCGGAATGTGAATTCCTTGCCGACAGCCAGATGGTCGGGGATCTCCTCCTCCTTGACATCGGACGACACCGAGCTGTCCCCGCGACCGGAATCCGCGTCGCATTCGATCAGCTCGTCCAATTTGATCGGATCGATGGCGTTGTGCCCTTCAACGATGCGCTCCTCCAAATTCTGCGCATTCTTCTCCATGACGGTGCCCTTCGGCGATTCGAAGGCAATGCGTGCGCTCTGCCGCACGCCCACCTGGTCCGAATTATCCTCGTCGATGACGGCCTGCACGGCGACGCGCAGATAGCCGCGCACGTCGCCCTTCTCGCTGACGATGGCCACCTTATGGATCAACGTGACTGGATAGAGCAAATTGCTCAGGTAGACGAAGCCGCGGCCGACTAGACGGAACCACGGAAAACGATCGTAGAAGGGATCACCTCCCGTCAACGATTCCACATTGTAATCCGGTGATGTGGGCGACATCTCCGCTTCGTTGTGGTACATTTCCCGCATCAGCTCCAAGCGTTGTCTGCAAGACCAAAAAGAGTAACGTGTAAGAGCACAGATTACCTTACGCAATCAGCAAGCCTGGATTATCAATTCAACGAAAAAAAGATGAGGTTTTGGTGCCACCGATCTTAAAAACATCGTAACGTAAACGTAACAAAGCGCTTTACCATCATAGGAGATTAGAGAAAGTTTCGCACGAAATGCAAGATACTAGAAGAACAAACATGTCGAACGCAAAGAAAACGCAATTCATTTAGATACGAAGCATTCACACAAACATTCAGCTGCTTGTTGGTGGCACCAACCTCGAGGGCATTAGGCTGGCGAGCGCGAAACTGGCCGATTGGCAGGGCGCAATGCAACTGAGAAGTCCCGGATCCTCCCCGGCGATCGGGGACGGCGTTTCGGGCGTCCTGGCCAGCACGTACTCATCGCTATTGTACACCAAGCGCATCAACTCCAAGCGCTGCCTGCGCACGCACCCGTGTGGTTCGCAGAGAGAACACAGAGAGACAATCACAACTTTTGCTCGCCGCGGGAAACAAACAACAGATATGGGTGGGGTGTCGGCAATTACCTCAGCTTGTCCAGCGACCAGTAGTGCGTGGCGCCGTTCTTGGTGTCCTGCACCTCGACGGCGACGACGGTCTTCGACGGGGCGCACTCGTCGTCCGTCTCGTAGTCGATCGCCGGACGCAGGTCGACCGGCAGCGGCGAGTACAATGTGTCGGTAAGGAGTGTGAATTGAAACTGGACCTGCATTGGAAAACGCATTGCATTACAAACGATGTCATTGAAGATTTGAGCGTAATGGGATATGCACCTTTTTCTTGAGTTCCACGGAGATGGCGTTCGCCTCCTTGAGGAAGATCGCGTTGCCCCAGAGGTCGTCGCGCAGCGAGGTGAACTGGTGATGCTTCCATTTCCGCCAGGCGGTCGCCGCCAGCTCGTACTCGCGCTCGGTCCAATTGCACTCTGCGTCAAACAGAGGGTTCACTGCAAACATTTGCGGCTCCCCATCAATATTCACGGAGGACGCGAACCATCCAACAGCATTTGCGCTGGTGCTTTAGTTTCAAGCTACTTGAAAGGCATGCTGAACCGGCACCAAGGGCACGTAGGGCTTTGCACGTTCAGATTTCGCTGAAAGTTTGCCAAACGTGTCTCGGACTGTGAAGCTTCGAATCGATTCAAACCAACTTCCAAACTTGGAATTACAATGATTCTATATAATGCTATAGATTACTCATTAATTAGTGTGTAGACAGAATTCTTGTAGTTACCCCGGGCTACATGCAATTATGTTGCAATTATTTAGATTGACACAATTAATGAACATGTAATAAATTAAATTCTACTTTAAGAACAAATACTTCCGGCATGCATGAATTATTATTTTTTCACATATTTTCTTACTGAGTTGCGAAAGTGCAGTGTAAGTTCTGCAGAAGTTGGTTTGATCCGACTGAGCGTCTTTTGCTAATTCAGCCGGTAGCAAATTTGAAGTGGCGCAAACTTCGAGAAGGGAATCAAACTTTGACGGGCACTTACCAAAGATATCATCCTCGTTGTTGAAGTCCTCGGGCGTGTACGAACTATACATGGACATCGTCATGCTCTGCTCCTCGACTTGTTTCTGTAGAGCGTCAATTCGCGCTTCATAACACTGCAAAGCAAAATGGCGGAGCATGAATGTAAAGAATTGAACAGGAAGTTAGCGAAAAAATTACCTTTCGCTGCTCCTCGAAGCGCTGATCAGCCGTTTCCTTCTCCTTGCGATACTGCTCCTCCAGGTTGAGCAGCCGCTTCTCCATCTCGGCCTTCAGATCGACGCCCTGCTTCTCGAGCAGCTCGATCTGCGCGTAGTTCCAGTCCACCGGCTCCGCGGGGCTGCTCTTCTCGCGCTTTTCGCGCGGCGCGTCCGGATTGTTGAAGCGGAACACGTGGTTCTTGCCGAGGATGACGCGGCTGCCCGTCTTGAGGACGATCGGCTCGGCTAGTTCGCGCCCATTCACGTAGATCAGCGCGCCGTTCATCGGCGTCAGCGTGATGACGCCGTCCTTGTTCTCGAAGGTGCAGTGCTCCGGCTTGATGTGCGAGCCGGAGAGCTGCACGTCCTGCGGCAGATTGGCCTCGGCGGAGCCGACGCGCGTCACCCCATCCTTGATGTAGTAGATGAGGCATTCGGACATCGACGGGTCCTCGTTGAGGTTGACGAGGTGCGGCGTGCGCTTCGGCGAGAAGACGCCGACGGTGATGCCGTCCTCCTTGACGGCGACGCCCATCTCGGCGAAGACGGCCTCGCGCTGGATGCGAATCGCCTCGGTGCGCTTCAGCTTCTCTTCCCAGGTCTCGTTCAGCTCTGGAACACGAACGCGCACCGTGAGGCGGACGTCCACCAGCTATGCTGCCGGCCGCCATCATTACCTGCGATCAGCTTCTCGCTCGCCTGCAGCTGGTCGACGGCCTCCTCGGCGATGGTCGTCGACGCGGTGCGCATACGGCTGTTCTCGATGTTCTCCTTGTTGTTGCGCGTGACCTCTTCGGTACCTGTCGAAAATACAGCGCCGGTGATTATTCGCGTTCGGCAGCTCCGAAAGGCGGGCGTTCCAAAAAAGAAAGCAATCCGTACACATTCTGTCTTGCATACACGTACAGGACACAAATCAATAGGATACTCAACACGAACATAAGACGCAGCGAAAGGCACTAGCTCAGGTATGCCAAATATGTACACAAACAAACGATGGGTGTCGCAATCAATATATGTACAATGGCGCACATTATACATATACGTGTGTTGCCATTCTGCCGCAATACAGCCGCCTCCACAAAGCGCAATTTGTGCGATTAGGTCGCGCGCTCGCCGGGCAAATCATTCGATGCTGGTTGAATGGGGGTGGCGGTTTGGGGGGATGAACGAGAAGCGAACCAAACTAAGCCAAAAACGAAACGAGTAAATATATAAATATAGAGGCACATCATCATATCTATAGGGAGGATGAGATTCGGCACTGACTAATAATAAACAAAACAAGGAGATGCACGCGCAGAGAAGAGTGAGATGTGGGTGGGTGTGTGTGTATGGCTATGGGGGTGGCATATGAGGCGCATCTCATCGTGTCACACATTCCTGCCGCGCGAAATTGCTAGCGAGCGGATGGCGGACCTGCCGCGATCGATATACCAATATGATGGCGTAAGCCACACAATAAATAGGCAGAAAGCTCCAATATATATAGAGAGAATAGAGAGTGTGTAGATTCGAGACAATAATACATGACAATAATAACGTTTTATCGTGTAGGTATTTATATATATATATGCTGATTGTATATGCATACGCATACAGAATGCACGAGAGTACTTACGCGTCGGCTCCCTCTTTTCATACACAACTTTGCCATCGGGACCTATCGAGAATTCGTTCGTTCGTTCGATCAACGTTTGAGTGGGCAATATAATACAGAATATCAGTTACACGAGGCATGGTCATACGCAAAACTGCTAGAGTATTAATAAAGTGGGCAAGCAAAAAATGCGACTTCGAGCCGAGCCGAACGTTTTCGGGTTTGATGCTGGAAAAATTTCGCCTGTCTGCTGCAGAGATACTGTTGGATGCACGTTATCCGCATGCAACATTATCACTGTGTTTTGAGCCAATTGGGTGGGCAATTCATACTAAATATGTACAATTTCACATGATAATACGGGGGCGTGTTTAAATCAGGGTTGAAGACTTCAAGTCCAGTTGTTCTTTGCGTACTGTGTGACCTATCAAGGACGAATTCATAACTATTCATCAGGATATCCTTCAAAGTACGTTTCTTATCCTTGAACTTCAATCAATTAAGAAAATTAAATTTTCGGCCAGCATTGATTAGTCTGTTTGGCTAATTTTATCCTTTTCAAACATATAAGTATCGAGGGAAATTCTACATCAATTAGTATTAAAAACATGGACATATTCTGTTAGTATATTCGGTTTGAGTACGCACGCAATTAATGAAACTTAGGATGTCTCATGAATCCTTAAATTCAATCCTTTTATCATGCCTACTAATTATCGAAAGAGCAACTTGACATGAAGCCGTCCACTCAAATGTATACACACAACCCGTATAGATCATGCGATCTGTAAAATGCAACTGACCTTCGTGCACTTCGATGCCCTCCTGCTTCAGCAGCTCGCGCAGTTTCTGAATCTCCTCCTTGAGTTCGCGGATGAGCTTGGCGTTGGCATCCTCGTTGACGATGGCCTTGCAGACGATTTGCTTAGCACGGTCCGCATACCTAGACAAGTCAGTGTAATTAGAAGCAATACGCCAAAAAATCGCCAAAATAAGTGCGCACCTAAGCGTGGACAACGTCTCGTCGTAGTTGATGTCGGCGGGCGAGATGGCCGCAATCATCGCCGTCTTACTGTTACCTCCGAGGTTCTCGCGCAGCAACCAGGTGAGCACGGAGTCGCGATACGGGATGAAGTCCGCCTTCTTCGACTTCTTGTTCTTCGATGCCTGCGAGTCACACGAACATAGATCAGCATCCGGATGGGGTCGCACTGACAAAGTGCGAGCTCGCACAGCGCGAGATGAAATGACTTACCGACTGCAAGAATTAAACCGATCATTTGTACGCCCCATTCAATCGGCCGGGTGAGAGAGAGCGCCGTATAAATGATTCAAGTATTAATTGTCTGTTTGGCACGATGCGCATGAGGAGTGCATGTACTTACGATTTCAGCGAGCGCCGAAATGACCTTGCCGAGCGTCGTCAAGCTCTTGTTGATGTTGGCGCCCTCCTTCAGGCGGGTGCCCTTCGCGCCCGTGGAGTCGGCGCGCTCCGAGCCGGCGAGGTCCACCAGCGAGATCTTGGAGACCTTCTCGGTGCACAGGTCCGTCGTCTCATCGTATCTGCAAATGGGGTCACTCATACAGCCCGCTCCACGCCGAAGCAATGACCTCACCTTTGCTGCGTGAAGAAGATGGTGAAGACGGCGTGGGAGCGCGAGCTCGTCTCGTTCATGTTGGTGGCGGCGACCGTGCGCGCCTTGTTGCCCTCGTCGATGAGGTCGTGGATGTCCTGGTAGCTGGTGACGGCCAGCTTGCTCAGGTCCTCGACGTACGGGCCGAGCAGCGGGTGCTCGCGCACACGCAAGTTGCCCTTGTTCTTCGGATTGAGCAGGTCGCGCACGCGCTCGCAGTAGATCTCCATGTAGGACACCTCCACCGAGTACTTGATCTCGGCGTTGCTCGTGTCGCGGATGCGCTTGAAGAGGTCCTTGCAGATCTGCGGAATGATGCCCTCCTGGCCCTCCTCCTGCTTGCCCATCATCGTGTACGACTTGCCGGCGCCCGTCTGCCCGTACGCGAAGATGCACACGTTGTAGCCCTCGAACGAGTGCTCGAGCATCTCCTCGCCGATGTCCTTGTAGACGAGCGCCTGCGAGGAGAACTCCGGGTCGGCCTCGTCGTGCGACCAGTACGAATAGTCGAAGTTGAAGTTCTTCTTCTCCTCCTTGGAGCCGGGCGGCAACTTCGGATTACTGATGACTGAAACACAAGGAGTTGATTGCTTGCACACTAGGTAATCGAATCATTGCGGCTTACTCGTTGTGTTGCCTGCCATCTCGATGATGCATTTGCATTCGCGTCCGATCTCCCTGTTGTTGAAGGGGCGGACGCGCACCGCCACCTTGACTGAAGACATGGCTGCGGCTAGTTGCGTCGGTTATCCTCGAAACAATGTCGCTCGTCCTGCAACACAAAGACAACACGTGCGTTAGCGGTGGAAAATGCATTGCTGCACTCGGCCAACCCGCCCCCGATATACTCGTGCATAAACCATCGCCGAAGCGGAATCTACGAGGTGCAGGCGCGTGTTGCGTGGGTCGAACAATTTCGACCTTTCGCCAGCGATCAGATCGAAGCGTTATCACCTCATTCCGGCCGCGCAAAATTAATTCGCTGAATCCATCGGCCGAACTAGAGTCAAAATCCGCACGCGTGGAGTCTGCGAAAACTGCCTCTTCGTTTCTCTTCGGTTTTATTCCACAATTTGTCTGCGCAATTCACCACGACCGGGAGAGGCCATCTATCTTGGGCAAATAATGCATGACTATTGCAGACGCAAAAGCCGGGCGCACAATATATCTCGTTTTTTTCTCTGCGTTTCTTCCTTCCTTGGGCGCTTCTTCGCATCGCTCCATTTGCCCATGCCGCCCCCGCCAACCACTTCGTACCTGTACGCGAACGTGCATACCGCACGTTGGTCTAGTGGATGGATTCAGGGAATGAAGGACCTCTCCTCGTCGGGAACAAGGAGCGTACGTGTTGTTGCAACACGGCGGAACGGTTCGAAATGCGGCCGCTGGGAGTTTCTCGAGCAGCGTTCGCTCTAAATTTCCTAATATTTACGACGTTAGCTGGCGCTTGCGGCCGGCCGCCGCTACGCGAGCAAGAAGACGAAAAAGAAAATAAGCATGCTCCTGCATTTTTCATTCGCTGTATTTATACGTGCGCGCTGTTTGAACGCTGCGGAGCGTTTAACAAGTTTCTTGCCCTTGTGCCGCAATAAAATATTTATACATTTGCAGTTTCGGCGTGTAATGCGTGTTTTTCATTTCAATTTCAGAAATAATTACAAGTGATGACCATGAAGATGCTCGCCAATTGGAGTTTTGTTATTCTACCTATGCAATGTTAACAATGTCTATTTGGACATTCAAGGATAAAAACATTTCCTTGTGACTCTGATTATTTAACAATTTTAAATATTAAGCTGCAATAATTTTCAAACGGATTCTTTTGAATAATTGTACCACAATTCAAAATTTAATCTCTTAAATCTTTAGTTATTGGACTTTCAAAATCAGCCTTTGAATTATTCATTCGGAAGGAATAAATTTCGAGAAAAATTCATGTTTTTGAAGTTCAAAAGAATTTTCTACCAATATCCAACATGAATTGTTACAAATTATCCTTAAAATTCAAGAAACTTGTTAATCTACATACGAAACACTACAAACTACAATGTTTTCCCCTCAGATATTAAATATAAATATAGAATCAAGCTTTTAAAGATCTTTAAAATAATTTGAAAATATGCTCTCCATATTTCCCAAAGGATGTTCTGTTCTAATCCTTCTTTACATTTTTCTAATATTTTTCGTTTGTGGTGGCTAGATTCTATGCAAGAATGACTCAAACAAACATGATTTGAAAAACAAATTTTGCATGAATGTTCCTGAAACCTGATCCTATTATCCTGTAACATTGCCCTCGCAAGGACAACGATAAATATACAAAATGTAGAAGCCTGGGGCGCTTTGGGAATCAATCAATGACCACCCACGCATTGCATTATACTGGGAAATTCAACTAATTAACAGCGTTCGGATTCCATCGCGCGTTCTTAATTGAAAATGGCGCCGCCGTTGGCAAACGCACGGGCTGCGTGGGCGAACACGTCCATCCAGCTTTTTGCATTAGCCGTCCAATGTCAAACGGGGGTCGAATGTGCGCGAAGCCGTTTGGGCCGCATCGACTCGTGGCCGCGCAACAACAGCGCTAATTGCAATTAATTACTCCGCGTGCAAGTGATTGCGCGCAAGGATAATGACGGGGGGCGCTTCATTGCGTGCACATTGTCCTCGTTTCGAAGAGAACCGGAGCGCGAGCTGCGCAAGAACGCATGCATTCTTTGCTGTCGTTTTCTGCAACGACGTGTTATTGATCACTTAAATGGAGCGATTCGGCATTGAATCGTGGCCCCGTCCGTGCGTTGTTTTCGTTTGGGCAATTGCTTTCTCACGCGCTGGAAGGACACACTCGAGGAAATCGTTACGTGGCGGAGACGACGAGCACCACACGCAACTGGTCGCACTCGAAATTCGGCGCCTCACTTCTTCCGCGGATTTTCCGCGACGGAAGCAGGTGCAGATGGCGAATTGTCAATATTGCATGCAAATCGGCCGTGTTTGCAAATAGAAGTAATCCGAGCGGCTTATCGCAAACAAATCAATGAATCAATCAGCGAGCTGTGAGCAGCTCATCGCCAGCCAGGACCTTCGAGGGATGGCTCGGTGGAGGAAAAAGTGCGCAATTTGAGTCGGAATGTCGGCTCCGAGAGTCGAACTCCTTCACCTGAACCGCTGTGAACCTTCGATCGATTAAACAAGCGCACTCACACGCGCACATTCCGCCACGGAAAAGAAGCACACGTAAACGACGCACACACTCGTCGAACGCACACACCGCCATCGCCACCGCCGCCGCCGCAAAGAGCAAAGTGTGACATATTCGGTGATTGCACAATGGGCCGAGATGGACGGACGGACGAACGGATGTGGGGCCAAGCTGGAAGAGATCAACGCTTACCGCTGGGTCGCTTCCTACGTGGATGGCACCTCTCGCGGATGCGTTGTGCTCGGGGGCAGCGCGGCTCGCGGCGGGTCGTGTCTCGCTCAGCGCCTCGTCGCCACCATCGCAGTGCGTCCGCACGGAGTAGCACGTCGCTGCATCGTCGGCGGCTGGACACGTATGGCGGGCGGGTAGTCGCGCCACCAAGCGAGCGGCAGGCGGCAGCGGGCAGGCGCACCGCCGTGGTGAATGGGCCTGCGCCGCCGCCACCGCCACCCTGAACGAGGCGCGCGCCTGATCAATATGCGGGGCGGGCGCCGGCAGCGCCGCGCGGCGAATCGATAGCCGCAATCGACACGCGCCGACGACACCCTGTATACAGCGCGCTGATTGCGAGAGGGCGGCCGGTGGCGGCGCGTGCAGCGAACCGGCGCGCAGCGAGTCGACGATATTCGGACGGACATGACCTTGCGTATGCTCTTAGGTCCTGCATTCGGATTTGGAGCGTACGACGCTTTCGGTGGCGGCGGTGGTAACGGCGGCGGCAACGGAGGCGCCGTATGCAGATGATGCTCGGAGGCGCAACCCTCGCATTATTAATCGTGTGAGTCAAATCAATGAGGAGGGAGGACACGTCATGCGTTTTTTGTCTTCGAATTTCCTCGGATATCCGCCGCCTTCGTCGAAGGCAAACAATTTCTTGCGATTCAACATGCAGCGCACTTGATTGTGTCATCAAGCCGAAGATCGTATTGTTTTGACGTCAGTGTCCCGCTATCGATTAACTTCATGCCGAATCGATGAATTCATTGATGAATCGATTGATGAATCCACTGGTGAATTGATTGATGAATGTATTGATGAATCGATTGATGAATTGGCAATTATATCCCTTTTTGATACATCAAAGAAATTCTAAAAAGAGAGCAAAATGTTTCAATCGTTCAGTATAAAAAATTGGATCACTAATTGTAACTATACTAAATGATATATGAACAAGAGAAAGAAAAGAAAATTTTCTCATATTTTCCAAATGCCCGAACTAAAACAGTTATGACCACACGAAACGACATCCACTTCAAAATGAAGAACAAATTCATTCTCTGTGACATTCGCTCTTAGCGATAGAAAGTTCCATCAATGATGAAATGTCGGAAATTGACGTTTTTGCTGGAAGTTTACGGCCATCTAAAGTTGCCTTTTTATACCTGGCCATAAAAAAACGCAAATTATTACTCTCTAGAGGTCTAAAATAATACACTGACAGTAATTAATCCAGTAGCGCACTCCTTATTCCCTTTTTTGGTCATTAAGAAGTCCATAACGAAAACCGCAAAGAAATTAAGCTTAGAAATTTGATTAGGGTTTACTGCAGGTATAGATATTTGCTGATTATGAGCTAATATTATGAATTTCTCGGATGTTAGCTCAAGAAGTTTTTTGTTACCCTTACTGAATGTGGTCAAGCATTCTGGAAATTGAGAATGAAGAGTACAATAAAATTTCCATAAGAAATACAAGTAAGAAAATACCTCTCGAACGAAAGTGTGGTGCTCGACCACAAATGATTCACAATTGGAAGTTGTTTGCGACCAATCTCTATCCCTTCGGCTCAATTTTTCAATTCCAATCTACCCTCGATTGCAAGTCTGACGTCAAGCACGCCGCCTACGCATACGATGGCGGCCTGATGTCGCCGCCTCCGATTTCGCAACGCAAATGTCCAACGCAAGCAGAGGTTGCTTTGCTGGTGCTTTTTTGCCGCACGCATATACGCTACTCTTCATGGATTGCGCCATCAATTCGCACGCTACGAATTCGCCGTCCCCAGGATGAGGCCAACCGCCTCAGCCGCCACCGCCAGCGAACGTTGTGGCTAGCGGGCACGAAAGGGGCAAGGTGCACGCCGCAGTTGGGCGCCGCGCGATAAACATTCATTCGACGCCAATAAAACGCGAATTTCCCGTCTCGCCGAAAGGCATGACTCACACGGCCTCTCTGCTCGTTACCATTCCAGCCGAAGGCGCCGCAAATCCTGCCGACCTGCAGCACACGCAGGCCTCCCACACACGCAAACGGCGTACGCGAGCGAATGTTTGGCAAAGCCATTGTGGAAAATCAATGGGGGGTTAACATGACCTATCTATCTCCGCGTATGAGTAGCGCATACAGAGGCTGATGTTGCGATGCAACGTATTTTCGGCCGCAATGTGAACGCTGTACGATCTCGATGCATCTCCCATGCATTTGCGTGCAAAAACCCGTTGGGCAGGTTGTGGGGGTCCTGCTGGAAATGCTACGGCCTGCTGCAGGTCGGCATAAACAAACGATGGACGGCAGCAATGCCAGCGCACGCTGCCACTGCCGCCAGTATCAATAACAATTGAATGGAACAACAAACTTACGTTCACGACGATTGCATTGGCGAGAACTGCGCTGTTTTCGCTGGATCAAATTCACAACACCATTCGAAAACAAATCGAGTCGACATTTGCCTCGGCCTCAGCGCTGCGACTCGATGTGTGCGTCCGTGTGTCAGCTGGCGATCGATGACTCATGCGCTCTGCGACGCGCAGACTTCTAGGCGAATCTGGATAATATCACGCGAAATTAATTAAACACTGGCGATTCGGATTGCATCGACATGCATGATGCATCAATTCTGATATCTTACGGCCGTTGGAGAATGAGAAACCAAAATGCATCATGGGAGGCCCTGCTCGCATCGGCTGGACATCGTAGACACTAGCGCCACCATACGGGAGACAATTGAAACTGCAAGCAATCGATCGTAGATTAGGCAACAGCGCCACATAATTTCATAACATTACAAAAAACAATTTGAAATTAATAAATTATAAATAAATTATCATTAATTTATCACACTTATTTGCATGCATGAAATACACTGGCAACTCTATTTCTTCCATATCTTCCTTGGCTCCTTTCCCCACATCGAGTTGATTATCATCCAGCTTTGGGCATTATTATTCGTACAATTTATTTATTACTTATATACATAATAGTTTATCTATGCCATGTGCATGGGATGCCTGCACACTGATTACAATCGCAATGTCAGACGTTAAAGTACCCAGCGATCAATTGCTATGCTTTGGGGGATACGAATCGCAGAAGTCATTTGCACGCCGATGGCTCTCAATTTTGCAATTAATTAGGAATTTATTTACAAACTTCACCTGCGAATTGTAGTAATTGAACAGAACGTATGCGCGCGACTGGCGAACGCCAGTAACAACGACGGCTGGATCAAACCCGCCCAGCCAAACAATCAAATCTCACCCTTCATTGAACAGTCGCGCTAAAACCAGAGGAGCGAAAAGAGAAACGAAAACGCTGCGTCAAAATGGGCATTGATCTAATACGTTACTGGTACTTAATTAGTGCTGACACTCTCGACTCTGCTGCTTTTTGACCGCCTGGACACACTTGGCCATCGTGGGGCTGGCGCGGCTGATCGAGTCCGTCATGTAGAAGTCTTCCAGCTTCTTCAGCTTGATGTCCAGCGGCGAACTGCCGAGCTTGTCCTGCGCCGCCTAGAGCACAAGAAGACGTCGCCGTCGGTTAGCATCTGCAAACGGGGCACGCACGCGCGCGCGTCTCACCTGGGCGAGTTCCGCCGATTCGCTGATGAAGTTGTTGGACTCGACGCAGCCGTAGCGCGTGAGATGAGGTGCGACCTCCTCGAGCCGGCACCGGATCTGATCGAGGTTGTCGTACGGCAGGCGGCAGTCGACGATCTCGGAGATGGCGCGAATGATCTTCCAGTCTTCACGCGCCTGACCGGGCGGCGTCACCGCCACCAAGGTCTGCTGGGCGCGACCCTCCATGTTCACGTACGTCGCCTGCTTCTCGGTGTAGGCGGCGCCCGGAAGGATGGCGTCCGCCATCTCGGCGCCGGCGTCGCCGTGGTGTCCTGCAGGTGACGAGCGCGTTATGAAATTGTGAGTGAGCGTTTTGGGAAATGAGTTAATCACCTTGGTAGATGACGAAACAGTCGGAGGGGAGGTCTTCGCGGGTGATGGCACATTCGTCGGCGCCCAGGAGGAATAATACCTTGAGATTAGTATTCTCGCGGATGGCCTCCACGCCGGCTTGATAGCCCAGATCCAAAGCAGCAACCTAAAACGAAGGAGTATTAGCTGCGATTGATTGCAGTTGATTAATGAATGTCATACTTGTCCAGCTGCTTTCTGGAGCACGTTCATAACGCGCCAGCCTTCGGCGTTGACGCCGCCCTGCAGCTTCGCCGAGATCTTCTGCACGTTGGCCAGGACGCCGGCGCCATCCTTCCGTTCGAGGACGTCGGCGCCGACGATGATGAGCGGTTTCTTCGCGGATTTCAGTTTGCTGACGATCGGATGCGACTCGTTGGCGATGTCTTTCAAGACGGACGCGTCGTCGCCGAGGTGGTCGTATTCGTAGCGCATGTCGACCTTGGGTCCAATTACAGCGATCTGCAACACGAGCACCACGATTACGCTGTCGGCTCGAGGAGAAGCTGCAAGCAAAAAAATCATCTTACGTCGGCCTCGTTGTGGATGTACGACTTGCGAATCCTCGAGTTCAACGTGGGCGCCTCCAGGCGCGGGTTCGTGCCGACCAGCAAGATGAAGTCGGCCTCCTCGACGGGCGCGATTTTGTTGTTCAGCAGATAGTTGGAGCGGAAGTCGGTGCCGCTCGCGTCCATCGGGAAGATATGCTCGGTGCAGGTGATGTTCGAGCCGAGGCGATTCACCAGGTCCTTGAGGGCGATGAGCGACTCGGCGTCGGCCATGCCGCCGGCGACGACGCCCACCTCGCCCTTGGCGCCCTTCAGCACCTTGGCGACGCTGAGCAGCACCTGCTCCCAGTCGCACGGCTGGAACTCGCCGGCGCACTTCAGCATCGGCGTGACCAGCCGCTGGCGCTTGAGGCCGTCGTACGCGAAGCGCGACTTGTCGCCCAGCCACTCCTCGTTGATCTCCTCGTTGATCTTCGGCATGATGCGCATCACCTCGCCGGTGCGCGTCGACACGACGATGTTGGAGCCGACCGCGTCGAGCACGTCGATGGAGTGCACCTTACGGATCTCCCACGGGCGCGCCGTGAAGCTGTACGGCTTCGAGGTGAGCGCGCCGACCGGACACAGGTCGATCACGTTGCCGGACATCTCGCTGAGGAAGAACTTCTCGACGTAGGTGCCGACCTGCATGTCGGAGCCGCGGCCGGTCGTGCCGAGGTCGTCGATGCCGGCAATCTCGGACGCGAACCGAATGCAGCGCGTGCAGTGGATGCATCTTGTCATAATGGTTTTGATCAGCGGGCCAATGTCTTTGTCCTCAACAGCACGCTTACCGGAAAAGTCGATGTCGGTGAAGCGCGACCGGTCCGAGCCGAACGCCATCGACTGGTCCTGCAGGTCGCACTCGCCGCCCTGGTCGCAGATCGGGCAGTCCAGCGGGTGGTTGACGAGCAGGAACTCCATGACGCCCTCGCGCGCCTTGCGCGTCAGCTCCGAGTCGGTCTTGATGCGCCAGCCCTTCATCACGGGCATGGCGCACGCCGCCACCGGCTTCGGCGACTTCTCCACCTCGACGAGGCACATCCGGCAGTTGCCGGCGACGGCGAGCCGCTCGTGGTAGCAGAAGCGCGGTATCTCCACGCCGGCCATCGCGGCCGCCTGCAGCACGGTGGTGCCCGGCTCGACCATCACGGGCTGGTCGTCGATGAACACCTCGAACTTCTCCGGCGCCTTGGCGACGCTGCCGCTCATCCGGCTGGCCACCGCCAGATGCTTGGGGCTGAGCTTCGCCCCCGTCAGCAGCTTGTTCACGCTGGAGCGCAGCATATCTGAAACGAGGCCTGATTACGAACCGCAATTACATAATTATTTTTGTTCTGCTAACCTCAGATTCCGAAGACGACAAGCGAGCTGACTGACACGCGAGATGCTCTTGCTCTTCGCGCACGCACGTGATTATTGAATAAGGCTGTAACCTCGTCGATTTGTTTACACTTCGATTATGCAGTCGCGTTTATCAGCAATTCTTTTCGGTTTTATTATTTTCATGGAGCATTTTGTGACGGACGTACCCGTCGTTTGCAGGGACTTTTGACGCAACACAACTGAAAGCGCTGCGTGCGCGAGCAGCGCGTATGTTGGTAGTTGGCTGCTGACGCAGCTGACGATTGACAGCGTTGTCACATTGACATTCAAAAAGTTCAAAAAAATTTTGAATTCACCTTCGTTCATTTCAGAAATAAGAACACTTCCATTAAATAAAGCTCCTTCTGTAACACACAACCTGCAGCTATTCATTTCTAATTGGCTTTCTTGCGTTGTCGAGTGTCAAATCGTTATTTTGCTAGTGCACAATTTTTTCCAATTCGTAATGTATCCGTAGGCAACCAGGCGTACACATTCCAGCGTCATTTCTACATGTAAAACTACCATATGGAAATTTTTCAACTATTGCGTGTTTATTCCCTAATAATTTGTATGCTACTGCACGTGTTGCGTGGCTATTTATACCGCAACGCCTAGTGGACAGTGCGATTAATAATTTTTGCACAATTTTTGCCTAGCACGTTTTCGCTCGGCCACTGGTGCGCCGGCGCTTGGCAGATAACAGCTGACTCGTGCTGCGGGAGAGAGGCAAGCGAGCGTGCCACACAGCAAGTGCTTCAAGTGGCTATATAATTATACGCGGCGTATTGCAATCAGTTTGATTAGCGAAGGCGCCGAGCACCAGCACGCAATACGTTCAACAGCCACACACCCGTCTCGCTGCTAGCTGGACGGCACCAAAGTCTTCATAGTTTTACCATTTCTGTGCTGCTAGTGAGAATTGTGCTGCAACCATGGCGTACTGTATGCGAGTTTTGCATCGCCAGGTAAGAAATGAGCGAGCTTAGGACCGCATGTACATTGCTTCACCGGCCGCATCACATGACTTCATTGATATGACCGAAAAATCACCTCGAAGCAACCTTCTCACGCTGCCCCCATGACGAAACCTGTTGTGTTTGTTCGTAGGAGGACTTGTGTTACATAACGACGATAACAATCTCTCTAACCTCGAAACGGCGACGAAAATAACATCTCACGCATTTCTGGTTGCAGGGCGGCCAACTTAGCAGCGTCCTCTTGAATGAAATCCAAGTACGATGCTTCCACATTTCGCCGTTGATGGCCGCTGCCGGCAAGGTGGCGATGAGCAAATTCGATACGACCACTTATCTGCCGTACGAGAAGCTCTCCTCGAACCTGGAGGTGGTGAAGAAGCGGCTCAACCGTCCGCTGACGCTCTCCGAGAAGGTCCTCTACTCACATATCGATGAGCCCGATAAGCAGGTACGCCGCCTGCGCTGGGCGAATTGCTGATAACCCTTGACCCAAACAAAGCCAAACATGTTTTTGTTTGGATTTCAAAGTGCAAAGTTTGACTGGTAATGCATTTCCGCACCAACGTACTGTACTGCTCGTTGTTTTTTAGGAAATCGAGCGCGGTACGTCCTACCTGCGGCTGCGGCCCGACCGCGTCGCCATGCAGGACGCGACCGCCCAAATGGCGATGCTGCAGTTCATCTCCAGCGGGCTGAAGCGCGTCGCCGTGCCGAGCACGATCCACTGCGACCACCTGATCGAGGCGCAGACGGGCGGCGTCAACGACCTGAAGCGCGCGAAGGACATCAACCAGGAGGTGTACAACTTCCTGGCGACGGCCGGCGCCAAGTACGGCGTCGGCTTCTGGAAGCCCGGCTCCGGCATCATCCATCAGATCATCCTCGAGAACTACGCCTTCCCCGGCCTGCTGATGATCGGCACCGACTCGCACACGCCGAACGGCGGCGGGCTCGGTGGTCTGTGCATCGGCGTCGGTGGTGCCGATGCCGTCGACGTGATGGCGAACATTCCATGGGAGCTGAAGTGCCCGAAGGTCATCGGCGTCAAGCTGACCGGCCGCCTGTCGGGCTGGACGTCGCCGAAGGATATCATCCTGAAGGTGGCCGGCATCCTCACGGTGAAGGGCGGCACCGGCGCCATCGTCGAGTACTTCGGCCCCGGCGTCGACTCCATCTCCTGCACCGGCATGGCCACGATTTGCAATATGGGCGCCGAGATCGGCGCGACGACGTCCGTGTTCCCCTTCAACTCGCGGATGCGCGATTACTTGATCGGTGAGTGTGCGAAGGTGTTCATGCACAAAAACAAGCGCTTTATTTATAAACGTCCTGGTTGATAGCATTGCGCGTTGGCATCATCATCGCCATCGATACTATTTTCGCGATGCAATATCAAAATAACTTTTCGGCAGAAACACTAGAAATATCCCATTAGGCCACCGGCCGATAGATAAATGTTAATCAACATTTGAGGATGAAAGGTCGCTTCGCCGAATGTGAAATGCGTGCGCATGTTTACTGCGATCCAGTTAATGCTGTTAAAAGCTATTTATAATATAATTCGCGATTTGTTTTGACTCGATGTGTTTACATTTTCATGCAAGCCACCATGTCAACAAAAATAATCGATAATGCATGAATCCATAAATTATTGTTCAAAGGTATTGATCATGCATCAGTATATTAGTTTAGCACACTTAATTCTAATCACACTTTGTGTTCGTGTTAATGCGGATCCCAAAAGGGGATTGGAAATTTAAATATCTCCTTTGAGACTTGCTAATATATCTGTTTTGTAATTCATAGATTATCGTTTCTATATACGAAACGGATTTTCATATGTAACTCTTTCTGATAGCATTTTAAGACACGCATTTCACATTCAATTCGAAGCATATTCGAATAAGATCAGTTTTGAAAAGTGAAAATGTTACATATAAATATCTCTGATATGGCCAGCATATTTATAGCTTTTGAGAAGCGCGAAATATTTCAAATGCTCCAAACATTCACATTAGCTTCTTGTTTTTGATGAAATTCCCAGTAGCAAAATGTGAATTACGTTATAATTTTTACAAAATCACCGCAATTTAAAAGTATTCCCTTTAACAATGAAACTAAAACAAGTGAAATCGGTAATCATCACTCTTATCTTGAATCTCTTGAACTTAGAACTTCAAATATTTGATTAATGATTGCGTAATGCAACATATCATTGTAATGTTCCCCTTTATATAGTTTGCAAAACTCTAATTGAATCTATTTTCTGTTATTAGCAACGAGTCGAAAGGGAATTGCCGAACAAGCCGACAAATACAAAGAGAAACTCTTGAGCGCTGATTCTGGAGCCAAATATGACCAAGTTATCGAGATTAATCTCGATACCTTGGAGCCGCACGTAAACGGTCCATTCACACCAGACTTGGCGCATCCAATTAGCCAATTGGGCAGCAACGCCAAGAAAGCCAGCTGGCCCCTAGACATCAAGGTCGGCCTGATCGGTTCGTGCACCAACAGTTCCTACGAAGACATGGGCAGATGCGCGAGCATCGCCAAGGAGGCGATGGCCCATGGCCTTAAATCTAAGATCCCCTTCAATGTTACCCCCGGTTCCGAGCAAATTCGCGCGACAATTGAGCGCGACGGAATTTCAAAGATCTTCTCCGATTTCGGAGGCACCGTAAGTGCGTTTCTGTGTCTTGTAGATGCTTTCTTAACATATTCTTGATGTCCCCAGGTTCTTGCCAATGCGTGTGGACCCTGCATTGGTCAATGGGATCGCAAAGACGTCAAGAAGGGCGAGAAGAATACGATTGTGACATCGTACAATAGGAACTTCACGGGCCGCAATGACGCCAACCCCGCCACCCATGCCTTTGTCACCTCGCCAGAGCTGACAACAGCATTGAGTATTGCTGGCACACTCGATTTCGATCCAACCAAAGATGAACTCACCGGTGCTGATGGCAAGAAGTTCAAGCTGACGCCCCCCTTCGGCGATGAATTGCCCACCAAGGGCTTCGACCCCGGCCAGGATACGTACACGGCTCCTCCAGCTGACGGCAGCGGCACCAAAGTGGACGTTGATCCCAAATCCCAAAGATTGCAGCTGCTGGCTCCCTTCGACAAATGGGACGGCAAAGATTTGACTGATCTCACTGTACTCATCAAAGTCAAGGGCAAATGCACCACCGATCACATCTCCGCAGCCGGCCCATGGTTGAAGTATCGTGGTCACCTGGATAACATCTCAAACAACATGTTCATCGGGTAAGTAAGGAGTTCGTTCGATGCATTGGGGGACTTACCTTTTTTCCGTAGGGCCACCAACATCGAAAACGGCGAGATGAACAAGATCAAGAACCAGCTGACGAGCGAATGGGGCGCAGTCCCGGACGTCGCGCGCCACTACAAGGCCAACGGCGTCAGGTGGGTGGCCATCGGCGACGAGAACTACGGCGAGGGCAGCTCGCGCGAGCACGCCGCATTGGAGCCGCGCCACTTGGGCGGGCGCGCCATCATCGTCAAGTCGTTCGCGCGCATCCACGAGACGAACCTGAAGAAGCAGGGCCTGCTGCCGCTCACCTTCGCCAACCCCAGCGACTACGACAAGATCCAGCCGACCGACAAGATCAGCCTGCTGAACCTGAAGGCGCTCACGCCCGGCCAGCAGGTCGACTGCGAGATCAAGCACGCCGACGGCAAGGTCGACAAGATCAAGCTGAACCACACGATGAATGACCTGCAGATCACGTGGTTCAAGGCCGGCAGCGCGCTCAACCGCATGAAGGAGCTGGCCGCCTAATGTCGCTGATCGCATTCGCGAGTCCGTAGCCTTACCTAAAAAAACTAAATAATTAATTCGAAACCGATCAAAAAACACGCAGTGCCAGCGCCCTATGAAAAAACGCATTGTAAATTACGAATTGCCTAAATTCGTGGATTGTCTAGCTAGAATTTCTACCTGAATGTTGTTTCTCTTTAAGTGATTATTAAGCAAATAGTATTTGTAGTAATTTATCATGGTTTTACAAATCGTGTCTGTCGACTGTCGAGCGAATCAATATGCATTTTATACTTAACGTCTAGCGATCGTTCAATCAATCAATTAATATGCAAGACAGTGCAAGAATTTTAGCAAATGTATCAATGTACATAAATAATTCAAATGCTCCTTAATACACCAAATTTTATACTCCTGTTTGCTATTAGAATTAAATAGAAATAATTTACATCGAGCGATTACAATTCACGTTGCCTTGACTGTGTTCCCTTCACATGTTTATCGTTTATCTATCGAATCCGATGATTTTAAACAAATTTGTGCATATTTAAACAGAGCATCCGCATGTTTTGAGGCAAATACGTACGCAAACATTGGAATATAAGTAATACCTTGGACACAAAACTTTTTGAACAGTGCCAAATTTCAAATTTAGAAGCAAACCAAGAAAAATAAACTTCAAGGAATGCGTATTTGAATTACAAAATTATAAAACCTGCTTACATAATAATCTACAGGCGTTTTCATTGCGATTTAAACTAGTTTGACAGTAACAACTTAATTGTAACGCACAAATAATGAAAGGCAAACCACCTATTTTCAAAACAATATGATTATATCTTTATTCTTTGACATTATTTCAGTGTTCAAGGTTGCGTATTCATTCAAAAGATTCGAATCGTGTAACATATCCAATGTGCACCTACTACATGCAAACCTTAACATCTCTGGAGTGCATAGAAACATTGTTGAAGCATTAATACAAGAACTGTTTTTAATAAGGCATAGATATAACGTAATCGTACAAATATAAATTGTAAAGCGCGGTGCTTCGCCAACGACGGGAGATTGTAAACAAACGTTATCTACGTATTTTATAAACTACAATAAAGGTGTTGATCGCACAATATTCATTCTTATCTTTAAAAAAAATAATGGAGAACGATGATAATAAAACAAGTAATTCTTAATCATATCCACCTATTTACAACGTATGTTTACTGCTATTGCTAGTTAACAAAGTCACTTAATTATATTAAGAAATTTTCTTGCAACAATAAAAATATGTACATGAATGTACGCGCATACTCATGTAGTTTGCTTAGTATGTATAATATAACTCACAACACGCCCCTAACTTCGCATATCATACACGTTTCGGTATCGTGATCTTCATCCTCTTCGATTTATCAATAAATATATTTTACATATTTAAGTAGTCAACCTATCCCTGTGTTCGATTTCTTTTTACATGTCTTTATACATCATACCTATATACAATTTGCATAGAAACGAGCCCATACTGCAACTTGCGTATGAATAAACACACTCCATCCGCAGAGAGAAATGTTCACGAAAGTTCGAACGATAAACAAACATCTTTCAAATAAATACAACGTTCAGCTCTATCGCTACCCTACTAAGTAAATAAACGAAGAAATGTGGGTCTTATGATAACTGCACAGCCTTTGTGTATAAATCTTTAAATTACAATTAGACATCGATCAGTGATGCGAGCCGGACGCGCCACAACGGCCTTAGCGACGCATCGTGCCGTTCAGCGGCTGCATGACGCTGTTGATGTAGCCGTAGGTGTACATCGTGTTCGGTTGGGCGCGCTGGATGGTCGCCGGATCCTGGTACTGGCCCTGCGTCATGTTCACCATCTGCATGGGGATCTGCGCGTTGTTGATAAAGCTACTGTTCGCGATGTAGTTGACGGCGGGGCCCTGCTGCGGCGCCATGCGATAACTGTTCAGGTTGTATTGCGCGATGATGTTCGGCGAGTTGAGCGCCACGTTCGGGCTGACGCGCGTCGACGACGTCTGCATGTGCTGCGTGACGTTCGGGTTGCGCGTGCGGCCGAGGTTCTGGCTCATCGGCGGCGTCACCGTGCCGCTGATCTGGTTCATGTTCATGTTGGGCTTGTAGTACTGCTGGTAGCTGAGCTGCAGGTTGGCGGGCACGGCCGACGGCGGCGTCGAGAGGTTGCGCTGGTTCTGGAGGATCTGGTGCGAGGGCGGCGGCGTCATGGTCGCGTGGTGCGAGGGCGGCGGCGTGAGCGTCATGGCCGTCGCCGGCGGCGGCGTCATCGTGTTGCACGCGCTCGGCGGCACCATGTCCAGCCCGTTCGTCAGCTGCTGCAGCTTGGCGAGGCTGCAGCTGTTGTTCTGGCCCTGGTTCTGGCCGGAGGGCGCCGGCGTGGGCGCGGGCGTCGGCACCGTGTGGGCGTGATGCGGCGGATTCGCCTGGATATAGAAATTGCTGCCGCTCGTGACGGCGCACGACGTCTTCTGGTGCGTCTGCGGCGTGGACATGCGGTGCGGCAGCACCGAGGTGACGTACGGCCCGCCGGCTTGCGCCGTGAACGCCTGCGAGCTAACCGCCATTTGAGGCACGGGTATGTAATTACCTTGGCTCATCTGATGGTGGTGGTGATGCTGGTGCATTGCGCTGCTCCCGCCGAGCTGGTGATGCGGGTGTGTCGCGTATGCCTGATGCATGGCGACCTGGTGGTGCAGGTGCGCCTGTTGCTGCTGCTGCTGCATGTGATGGCCCTGGTGGTGCTGGGTGGGGCTCGGCTGCTGCAGATGCTGTTGCGTGGCGCTTTGGACTGGAGGAGTTGCTCTCTGGCGTTGTTGCTGCACCTGCAATATACGAAAGTTTCTTAACTACTATTCGTACAAATCAACTACTGGATGCAATAAAACAATATTAAAAGCATTCCTCTTGTTTTCTTGTTTCTTAAAATATACCAGCGGGCGATTTTCGATTATATCTGTCCTCAGCAGAAGCAACCCACGCAATTCCTGCTGTTGACGCTAAGTTAACATGTTGAAAATCGAAAATAATATAAAGCAAATGAATACCTAGAAATTGCTGTACCTTTGAAGATGATTTTATGAACAATTTGTTAAAAGCTAGGCATTTACCTGTTGCACAGACGACGTCGGTGGTGTACTTCGCATATTGTGCTGTTTATTCGAGGGGGTTGCGCTGCGGTTTCGCGTCTGCTGCGGCTGCTGCTGTGCCTGCTGCTGCGCCTGCTGCTGAATTGAGCGCTTGTTCTGCATCGGACTGGACGCGGGCTGCACGACCTGCTGCTGCTGGTGCAGGTTCTGCTGCATGCTGTGCTGCACGGCGCAATCGTAGCTGGGCGTTTGATTGATCGAGGGTGGCCGCACCGATTCCACCGAATTCTGTGACGCCATATCACTGGAAATGCTCGCGGGCGACTCCAGGCCGAGCTGGTTGACGTCCAGCTCGCATTGATTGTAATGCAGGCTGTGCACCGAGTTGGTGGTCGAGTCGGGCGTGTAGACGCCCATCGACGACATCTCGTTCTGGTGCTTCATGTTCTGCATGTGATGGTGGTCCGCGTCGCCGTCGTCCTTCATCTTGTGATGCTGCGGCTGGGACTTGTCCAGCTTGTCAGGCTTGTTCGCCTGCTCGTCATGCGCCTTCTTTGGTTTCTCCTCCTTCTTGGGCGACTTCTCCGGCTTCGCCTTCGTCTTCGCGCTGGCCGCCTTCTGCGAGGCCGCTTTCTCCGCCTTCTCGGCGTGCTTGGCGCTGGCGGCCTGCACGGACGCGCTCGCGGGCGGAATGACGTCAAGTGGGAAATGGATTGGGTACTGGTACATCGATCGTTCGAACGCGAGACGATGGTCCCAATGCCACTGATTATACTGTGACTGCGCCATTTGATAATTAGGCGTTGCCATCGGATACTCCGGGTTGGGGATCAGCTTCGGGTTATTTTCGGCCATCTCTCCGGTTACCGCCTTCGACGCGGTGCGTGCATCCTCCTTCGCATAGCGCTGCTTGTCGTCGTTGTGGCGGTCCTTATGCTTATCAGACTTTTTTCGTTCGTCCTTCGACTTACTGGACTCCTGCTTGGCTTTCTTATTCTGCTGGGGCGTCACTGGTGGTGGTTGGCTGTCCACTGGTTTCGTTGGCAGCTGCTGCTGGTAGGCAGGCTGGCCTGGTTGCTGTTGCTGGAAAATTTGCTGCTGCACCAAGGGGGCATGTTGCACTGGAGGCACAGCAAGATGCTGCGATTGCGCCTGCTGCTGAGCTTGTTGTTGCAGTTGCTGAGGTGATGGTGCCGGACGATTGTTTGTCTGATGGGGTTGGATCATCGATGGGGTGGCATTTCCATGTTGCACCTGCTGAACCACCGTTTGGTGCGCTGCAGATTGTTTAATGTCCTCGTTCTGGACCGGTAGATTTTGTTGTTGCACATGCTGCGGCACTGCCGCTTGTTGCTGTTGTGGAGCTGCCTGTTGTTGTTGCTGCTGGTGCTGCTGTTGTAGAGGTGGTTGTTGTTGGGAAGGTGGATGTTGTTGAGGAGGTGGTTTTTGCTGTGGAGGTGGTTGTTGCGGGGATGGTTTATGTTGTTGTAAGGATGATTGTTGCTGTTGCGGAGATGGAGGTGGAGGAGGTTGCTGCTGTTGAGATGGGGGTGGTTGTTGCTGGAGAGGCGGAGGAGGTTGCTGATGTGGCGGAAAATGTTGTTGCGTTGGAGGAGCTTGTTGCGGTTGCGGAGGAGGAGGTGGTTGCAACTGCGAAGGCGGTTGTTGCTGATGCTGTGGAGAAGGCTGAGGCTGTAGACGTTGTTGCACATGCTGTGACGCTGGAAGAGTTTGTTGAGGCTGCGCTGTATGTGGCTGCAACACCGATTGTGGAGATGGCTGCAGATGACCATGGGGTTGCTGAACTGGTGACTGCACAGGAGTTGATTTTGGTTTCTGCTCTTCAATTTCCGTTATTTGGGCATCAACCTGAGGAGTTGGAGGCGTTTGCCTGTTCTCAACAATTCCTGCCTTAACTTCTTTCACTTGCTGCGACTGTTGCAACAAAGGTACTTGAGATATAGCAGATACAGCATCTGAAACTTGAGACGTTGGAATCGTTATAGCAGGTTGTTGATTTACTTCCTTCGTTAATTTCTGGCTACTAGGTGATGCTTCGGTTTTGGATAATACTTCTTTTGTATTTTGAGACGGCTTCGACGCTTCGTCTGTGATGATTTCTTTGTTGATGGTTTTAATTGCTTGCTGTTCAGCAACTCCTTCAGCTTTCATATTGCTTTCTGGAGTCGATTTCAGCTGAGTTGATTGTTGCACTGGCTGCTCTGGTGCAACCAATGGTTTGGAGTCTACAGTTTCTTTTGCAACAGTAGTACCCATGCAGGCATTTTCTTCGGGTCTAGGTGTATTAGGTGATGCTTCAACGGCAAGAATTTCGCCCTTGCTGACCGGTTCTGCTGGAGTTTGCACAACAGCCTTGTTGAGAGCGTTATTTTCTTTGGTCGGTAGTAATACTTCTGGCGGTGCAACCAACAACGTTGGAGGCGGTGGTGGAACAAGCGTACCAAGTGGCGGCACCAGAGCGGGTGGCTGCGTCACATTAATGGTCGTCTTCTCGGGCTGAAGCTTCTTTTCAGAATTCTTCGTTTGTTGCGTATCTTCGGCATCTTGTTGTTGCTCCTCCAGAGTTGGACTCAAAATGCCGTACTGTTTGGTGATCTCCATAATTTCTTCTTGCGAAATGATCTTGATTTTTTGGCCGTCAATCTCAGTTTCCGACTCGGACGTACTTGAAAACTCGTTCGGGATTTTCTTCGCAACATCCTCCTTCACGTCGGACTTTGGTAGATCTGGTAACTTGGGTAAATTATTGTTCTCCTTCTCCGGCGTCCGCACCACGCTCGTCGCAGGCTTGTTATTCGCGGCCTGCAGGTCGACGTCGTCCTCCATCTCGTCATCCGCCTCCGCCGACGAGTCCTCCTCGCACGAGGGCCGCTTGGCCGCTCGCGGTACCTTGCTGGGCGACTCCTTGAGCTTGGAGGACTTGACCGCCTCCGGCGAGTTCGGTTTCGTGCGCTCCTTCTCGACCTCGTCCTCCGACTTGATCGACTCCGATTCGCTCACCTGCTTCTTGAGTAGCTCGGGTATGGTCAACTGTTGCGGCGGTTTCTTCTTCTTCGTGCGACCCCAGCCGGTCTTGCGACGCGGCTTGGTGGGCGATCGGTTTTTTCGAATCGGTTGACTCGGCTGATCGAGCAGAGCTGGCGCACCAGCATCGACCTCCTTGTCCTTGGACGCAATCTCATCGTTTCCGACCACCACCTCTTGGAGGGTGTCAACGACGCCTTCTTCATTGGATTCCTCCAGAGAGGAAACCGACTTAGCCGTTAACTTTTCTTGCTTGTTATTTGGCTCCTTGAGTGGAACCTCCAAGGTCGGATCTTCGTTGTCCTCCAGCGACTTCTTCGCCTTGCGCTGACTCCATCGAAGACCTTGCTCCTTACCCATCGTCCGGCGACTAGGGGATCGACGCGCACGGGTTGGTGTTCGTAGGCCTTCAACAGCCGCCTCCTTGAGCGCCGTCACGTTCTTATGTTCGAGTTTCTTTTCGTTGTCGCTCTCGTCGGGCGCGCTATCGCGCACGGAGCGCTTCCGCTTTCGGTCGCTGAACGAATTCACCATTTCGTTGAATTTCGTGGGGCGTGTTCGCTTGCGGCCGGATGAGGTCGCCTCCAGCTTCTCCTCCGGTTTCTCCTCGACGACATGCTTCAGGTCGAGCTTAGGCACTTTGGGTGTCTTCGGCGTCGAGACGATGCGCCGCTTCTTGCCGCGCTTCGTCTTCACGCCGGGCGTTTCAATAATGATCTTCTCTGGTTGGGGAACAATGATATCAGCCGTCTCCAGCATGCTGTTATCTTTGTCCGTATCTTTGTCAGTGTCATCCCGGAAGGGATTCACTGCGGTGGTTAGAAGTGGCGTCCACCGCAGACATTCCGGATCGATTTTGATGCGCGTCGTCGACTTCTTGACGCGCTCGCTATACACGTCCACCTTCTTCCAGTCCACGCAGATGACCGCTCCCACGGTGCCATCGTCGCGCTTCTTGCGCTTGATAAAGCGCAGCAGGTCGAGGGCGGCCGCAATGTCGTGACAATACATGCCAGTCTCCTTGCTTATGGTCATCAGCTTGATTTCCTTCTGGTCGCGATTGTTATGCAGGTACTCCAGGACAACCGACTTCCAGTACGCATGATATGAGACTCGTCCGAGGTCAGATAGGGGTTTCTCGGGTGTCCCGGGCTGGCCCTCCTCCTTGGACAGGAGGTAACCTATAAGCAATTGATTTAGAGCCTTGATCCAATGCATGAAATACGAATGAAATTCAAAACAATAAAATACCACTCACTGAAGTCAATCAAAAATCTTCCGAATCCCTGCCGCTGGTACTGGGGCATCGTCATGATGCAGCTGACGTTGTACTTCTGCTGGCAGTGCTTCTCCTTGCTGAAGTAGCCGACCAGATGGCAGCCCTTCCGGTCATTTTTGGTGAGCACGTAGAAGAGGAAGGGCTCCACGTCGTAGTACAGCGTCTTGTGGTCGAGGAAGAGCTTCGCCAGCAGGCAGAGGTTCTGGCAGTAGATCTTGTTCACGTTGCCGTCGACCTCGAAGACGGAGATCTCGCCGCAGCGATAGATCTCCGTCGCCGGCGGATGCTTCCACGTGCACTTGTCCTGGTGGCGTTCCAGCACGGCCTTGCTCTTCGTGTACTTCAGGCAGAACTCGCAGAGGAAGAGCTTCGGCAGGCGCGCGTACTCCTGCGGGAACGGCGACGAGTACCACGTCTGGATCTCGTACTTGCCGAACTCGATGGCGGCCGGATTGCGTCCCTGGACGGCCATCGCATGGCTCGGGCTGATGAGGACGCCGTCCTCGACGGCGGTCGTCTGGTTCGCCTTCTCGCGCGTCTCCTTAAACAGATCGACATCTTTCTGCGTGACGCCCGGCGGCAATTGCGGCTTGAACTCTGGAAATCGCACATAAAAAAGAAGGCGATTTAGATTAGATGTGTCTGCGCATCCGGTGTGTGGGCGTTGCATTTCGAGTGCGTGTCGTGTGTGTTTATGTATGTATGTATGTCTGGGGGGTGTGTGGGCGGAGGGCGGCGGTTTCTTGTCTTGGATGTTTATCGGGAGAATTACGGCATGCAAATTAGTTATGTGTGATCTCAACCCTAGAATATAAAAAAGCATCAAAACCTCAGTTTACTGCCAGCCAATCAGACAGGTTCGCTTATTTTGAATCTTTGAAAGTGTCTGCAAGCATTAGTGCAATCGCTGCATCAATTTCGCCCGCCGATTGTTCGAATCGTCGAAGTTTTTTTGGTAGGGCATGCATATCCGCTTGCCCCAGGTGTCGATTAATGCAACGACCACGCTAATTTCAAATCACAAAACACACCAGTGACCAGTGAAATTATTATTTACCAGTACATGCAGTCAATAGAATAATAATAAAGTCGGTAGAAATTGGTAATGTCTTGGTGGTGGAATTATTAATTAAGAGATAAAAAAGCAAGTGTGGTCGGAACCTGTGTGGATTAATTAATCATAAAGTGGGATAGAAATGATTGATTAATCTGAAACGGAAAATTTCGAAAAAGAACTTGACGAGCTACTTGAGCAGCAAACGGGGAGCACTTCTGGTTAATCAAAAATGGCGGTGGTGATGTTTGAAATAATTGGTTGGTAATGGTAAGAATAATAATAGATCCTCTTTTTTTTGTTCTGGTGGTGTGATCCTTACCCGTCTGATTGGTAGCAAGCGGCAGCACCGACAGAGGTTGGGATTGATGTTGTGGCGTTGTCGAAGTAGTGTTGGTGATGGAGGTGGTTTGCGTCGTATCGTGATTCAAACGCTTTTTGTTGTTCGAATGACTAAAGTGAGCGCCAGCACGCTGCGATTGCTGCTGCTGCTGCTTGTCGCTCTCAACGCCCATGCAATCTCCATTCGCGTTGCCATGCCTAGAACGTCCCGAGTCTCGCGGCGACGACGACGCCGTCGCGCCCATGTCGCTGTGCTTCACTTTGCGTGCGTGCGTATCGAGCCGCTTCCAGTTCGCCGCCGTCTTCACGAGGTTCGAGGGCGTCAGCGACTTCTTCTGCTTGTCGCTGCGGCTCTGCCGATCCGACTCGAGCTCGATGTCGGAATCGGTCTCTACTTTGTTGCGCTTCGGCTTGCTATTGTTGAGCACCGCACGCGGACTGCCGTCCTCGAGCAGCAGCTTCGCGTCCCCGTCGTCCTCCGGCCTCGGCGATGGCGTCGCGTCGGCCACGTCGATGCGCTGCGCTTTCGTCTTCGCGCGATTGGCGCGCGTGCCGCCGCCCGCGTTCGAACTGCGATGGCGGCCTTCGCACGGCGCCGTGAACAGATGCGACAAGCCGTCGTAGAGATTCTTCAACTGGCCCATACCCTTCTTCGTCTCTTTGCTGGCGTCGTCGGCGGGCGAGGCGTCGCGCGCCTGCGGCGCCTCCGGCCTGCTCGGGTCTTCCTTCGCTTGGGCGGCGGCGGCGGCGAAGCCCCAGAGTATACTGTCGGCCTGGATGCCGCCGACCTCGCCGAAGGTGGGCTGCTGGTGGCGCGCGACTGGCTGCGCGGTGCGCGCGGCGGCGCGCTTCGGCTGGGCGGGTGGCGCGCGCCCTTCATCAGACCTATTCGACTCGGAGTCGGAGCTGGCCGAATCGGACGAGCTGCTCGAGCACTCGGTGCCGCTGGACGAGGACGACGACGACGAGGAGGACGTTCTAGAGGCTGGCTTCGCACAGTGATTGTTATTGTTGTTGTTGTTATTGTTATTGGCAGCGTTCGCGCTAGCCTGCAACTTCTTTTTGTCATTGAACGCCGACAGCCGGAAGAATTTCTGCTTCTCCTTCGACATGCGGTCCGAGGTGGCGATGCGCTGCTGACTGCCGCGGCCCGTGGCTGCGGCGGCGTTTGTATGGCTGTTGTTGCTGTTGCTTGTTTGTGGTTTTTGGTTGGTGGAAGGAATTGAGGTTTTTGAGGGATGATTTATGTTGGGTAGTGGCGTACCCTCTTGATCGCTGCTATCGGACTCGCTTAGGTCGACGGTGTGCTGGAGCACGGGCAGCTTTTTGCGCGACGATGCCGGCGTCGTTTTCGGCGTCGAGGCACCCGTTGTCGTCGTCGTGGTGGTCGGCGTGTTGGCGCTGCCCACGTTCGTCCGGCTCGATGTCGGCGTGCTGGGCGCCTCTCTCAACCTGCAAATTGCATGTGGCGGGCACGTGTTAGTCGCGATTCACCGTTCATGTAGCACTACAAATAACATGTCGAATATACCCACTTTTGCGACTTCTCCTTGGTGCGCTGCTCGCGCATCTTGTCCGGCTTCTTCTTGACGAGCGCCGACGTCGAGTTGTTGACGGGTTCGACGCGCTGCTTCTGGTTCTTGCCGACGCAGTCTGCGCACCTCCACGCCGCCCGCAGCTTCTTGTCCACGGGCACGTCGAGACATTCCATGTGCATATTTCGATCGCAGGTGCTGCATCGAATCAGGCACGCGGACACGTCCGAGTTGCCTGCGGAACATTGCAACGATTGACTTGCATGCAGCCCAAGAAGTGTACAGCAATTGTAAGCATAGAGGGTCACTCACCACATGCATCACACGTTTTGCAGTCCTCGCAGTACCACCGGCTGCCCTTGGAGATGAGCAGCGCCAGCTCGGGCCCGGCGTACGCGCACGTGAGGTGCACCAGGTTATTGCATTCATGGCAGGCGCTCAGCTTCTCGTAGACGCCCTCCTTGTTCTTGTGCTCGGTGCCCAGGCATTCCGTGCAGATTTGCAGGCCAACTGGGGAAGCATTCGTTGCCGGCTTTTGCAGTCCGGGTGATATCTATACATTGCATTCAGGCGTTAGTCGAGAACAAAAACAATTGAAGACTGTAAACAAATTTTATAAAAGAAGTTGCCTAACAGACGGGTGGTTAATATGACAAATCCATGGCGTTTTTTTGACGAAATAACATGCAATACAGTGAATGAAATAATAATAGGCAATGTATACGACTAATAGATAACTTTTGGCGGGCATTTTCATCAACGCATGTGCAAGGCATGTGGGGCACCAAGTGTGTGGTAAACGACCATCGGAAATGTCATATTGCACCGGCTCCCGTTCGGCAAGAGAGCAATTGTCGAGCAAATAACGCGAAACAAGCGTTAATGCAGTCATGACAGGTGTTCGATTAATCAAGCCAAACAACAACAGGCCGGATAGCAACAATGGCGAAACAACAACAAAATTCCGGCCGGCGTGCGCGGGCCCAGCGAGTGGCCAGCATCGAGAATGACTCACCAGATCGTTGGAGTCGGCGCTGGAGTTCGCCTTCTTCTGGTTCTTCCTGCCGCTGGGGCTCTGGCAATAGTTGTACTTGAAGTGCTTGCCATCCTGGACGATGCACTTGCGACCGACGGCGCGCTTCACGCCGCAGCGGAGGAGATTCTTGAGCTCGGCCTCGTCGCCCTCGATGGCGTACGACTGGCGCACGTAGCGCTCGACGCTCTTCAGCGTGGAGCCCTCGCGCTCGCCGAGCTCGCGCACCGCCTTCGTCACCACCTTGCTGAGGTCGACGCCCTTGGCGACGTGCAGCGGCCGCAGCTGGAGGCCGTCCGGGTCCTTGTAGCTGCTCTGGCCCTTGTTGAACACCTTCAGCACGTCGCCCTGCTTGACGGCGAGCTCCAGGTGCTCGGCGACGACGTCCTCGTGGTAGTTGTTGTGCTGGCGGATCGCATGGCAGATGCGCTCGACGCTCGGCCGCTGCTTCTGCGAGCGGATCTTGCGGATGGCGTCCAGGATCCACCTGGACCACACCGTCTGCGGCACGTCCGGCTCGTTCATTGTCTGTGCGGGGGGTGGACGCGCGCTCGTCGCTGGGGGGCGGCGGGCACGCCGTTTCGCCCGGAGCAGTGCGGAATGCACGCGGCGCGCCGCGGCACGGTCGCGGTCGGATCGGCGCGTTTCCAACAGCCGCGCCAGCCGCTAGCCGTCGGTAGCCATCTTGGGCGAGGAGGATCCGTGTGCGCGCTAAAAACGCAAACGGCGGCGCCGACGGCCCTCCGCTCGCACGCCCGACGCCCGCGAATTGCGCCACTCGCCACCGGTTTCGTCGCACAATTGTCACCCAGGAGGCGGATGCTGCCGCACGTTGCGTCGGTGTAGCGCTGCGCTGCTTGCTGGCTTGGTCCGGCGGCCGTCGCAACGCGCGCCTAGAACAACATATTTCCGTCGGGCGCACTCCAACACGCATTCACCGCGACACGGTTTCGCTGGCTCGGCTCGCACGGCTTCGCAACGCTGCCCGCTTCATTCATCTACGCGCGCGTCGCGCACTGGCATCGAAAATTCAGTCACTCACTTTATCGAACTCGTATATCAATCGCACCAATTGCATGCACTACATCGTGTTTCACAACAAAAGATGATGGTGTCCGTCATGCACGGCGGCCAGCGGTGTGTTGGTGCGGCCTCTGTACATATCTGGCCCGGCCGTGTTGTGCTCCGCGCTCACTCACCGCACTCGTCGCACGCACACGCAGCTGCACACGCCGCTCTCGCTCGTCGCCGTCCGTCGTGCACGCGCGTGGTGGTGCAGCGTCGCCGTCGTCGTCGCCGTCGACGAGAGAGCCGCACGGCGGTGACAAAATGGCTATATCGGTGAGCGACGGAAGCGCGCGCGCGCGCGCCGATCGCATTCGATTCGGAGAGGCGCCCCGTCTCGCTCGCGCCAATCGCGTTCACAACGTGCTCGACGGCTGCCGTGGGCCCGGTGCGTCGTCGTCGTCAACGGTTCGGCGGTTAAACTACGTCGTTTGACATCTGCGCTGTCAATTCCATCCCCACCGCGAGCGCAATGCTTGCCTCTTCGCGGCCGCTTGTTGTTTTTCAACACGTCGCGCGAGTCTTCTCGAAATTCTAGCCCGGCAAAGACGCCGACAGAGAGAGGAAAAGACCATGCATGACTTCGTGTTTGCGCAATACGCGCGCCAACATGCATCTACTACGTGGAAATTTATCTTTTACATCAATTTAGACGACGCGTTTACAATGTTGCCAAAACAAGCTGTCTCTTCTCGACGAAGTATACTTCTCCTTTTCTTTCTTCTTCTTCTTCGTCGCACATAACTTTCCATGACGACATCCACTTTATGAATGCTACATGTCGATGATCACGCATGCGCACACGCACTTTCAATTAATGACTACTACTAATTTAATGGACAATTTTTTTCGCTTACTTAATACTTTATACAATACAATTATTATAATGTCGGAACTCTGGGAAGTTCCGAAATTAGTTTCACATGTTAATCAACGCTCTTACATGGGGAAGCAATCGCTCAAGGAGTTCTACATGGACATAGTTTGTAGTATTTCGAAATAGCAATCGATTGCAAGCCGATTTTATTATAAAATCGTATTCACTTTATTCATTGTTTTCCAAATCAGTATTACGTTATATGTGTGTAAGAGTTTGAGTCACAAAAATTGGTCATCAAGCGATTCCATGATGATCACATACTTGAATAGCGATAAAATTAATTACTTTCTTCTCCTCCGTCGTCAGCAGCAAAGCATGTCACAAGAATACAATTATACTCAGTCAATTAATTGGCGACGCGTCGAGGCGTCGCGCTTCTCCCATAATTTCGCCCAAGTAACCCTAACTTATTCTACACGTAGACTAATCACGGTGATAAAACGACGAATGGCGGCGTTCATGATCTGCGCACCGCTTTCTTCATATGGCGCGCGCCTCAAGAATCGGCACGCATTTTGCAAGCGTGCGCTCCTTTCTCGGTCTCCTCCTCCTCCTCCTCCTTCTTCTTGTTGTTGTTCTTCTGGACGTTGCTTCCTAATACGGCGCGTATCGTCGCGACGGCGAAGGTCCTCGCATACCGGGCCTGCGAACAGAAGAAATGCAACAATTAGTACGGCTGGTCGGCGGGGCTGGGGGTGCGCGCGCGCGTCGACGTTTGAAGTATGTGTACCTTCGGTCGTCAAACGAGTCGCGGCTGAAGTCCTCGTACATTCGACTCATCCGCGAACCCTGCATCCCGCTGGGCGGCGGTGATCGTCTGCTGAACATGCCGTAGTCGCCGCCCCTGGCGAAGCCGGAGTCTCGCATGCCTCCGCTCATGCCGGAGGGCGGGCCGCGCAGACCTATCGTGGGCATCGGCGGCAGGGGCTCGCGGCGCGGTGGCAGCGGCGGCGGCAGGAAGTCGCCGCGCCCGCCACGCATCGCCATGTCGCCTCGCGGCGGCATGCCCGAGTAGCGGCGCTCGTACAAGTCGCGGGAGTCATCGAAGCGGCGGTCGTAGTAGCTATCATAGCCATCCTAAATCGACAAACAGATATTAGCAAAACACTGGCAGTGCGAGCGGCCTGGAAGGCAGGCGGGAAGTCTCAGTCAAAGATATTACGGGATTTGACGGGTTGAGTTGGCTAGTTGGTTGGACGGACGGTCGAACGGATTGGCGGCGGACGCGAAATGCGCGGGAGGATTATGAACGGACTCGTGCGACGGATACAGGCAGCGGATTTGCGGGTGGTTTTCGGTTGGGGCACGGAAAGGCGAGACAGAGCGAGAGAGAGAGAGGGATTGTTCGAGGCGGCGGTGCGCGCAGCCCGCGAGCGGACGCGGCACACGCCGCTTCCTGGTGGGGCGGCGGCAATGGTTCGGAGAGTACGTACAAACATATACGAATGTTGATTGGAAAACAAAAATAATATGAGTAATTAAATATTAGTATGTGACATCGCGTACCCCAAATCGACCCATCATCCGATCGCGCAGGAAGGGCGGGGGCGGCGGCGGCGGGTAGGGGTCGCGTCCGAACATGCGGTCGCGGAAACGGTCGGGCCCCATGACTTTCGGGCACTCTTTCGACCAATGGCCGCCTCTTCCGCAGCGGTAGCACAATTCTGGATCGCCCATTCCGGGCCGGGGCCGTACACGACTCGTGGACACTTGAACCTTCATCGGGTTCCCGTCGACCAGCGTGCCATTGAGCTCTTTTATCGCCTCGTTCACGTCACCGGTCGATTCAAGATGCACAAAGCCGTAGTTGCGCACGATATCGCATTCCACCACGGTGCCGAACTTTTTGAATAGCTCGCGGATTTCCGGCGCTTTGGTGCTGTCCGTCAAGTTGCCGACGAATATCTTTGTCGTCGGCGTCAACGGCTGCTTGCGGCTCTTCGCGGCCTCACATTTCATCGGCTGACCATTGAGCATGTAGCCGTTCAAATTTTGTATCGCTTCGCGACCCTCCGTCTCGTTTTCCATGTGGATGAACCCGTAATTCTTTACGATGTCGGATTCCAACACCTTACCGTATTTCTCGAACAGTGGCTTGATATCCGTGATCGCTGTTTTCTCCGTCAGGTTCCCGACAAAGATTTTGAACGTGCCCGGCGTACTAAAACCCGGCATGGCGTCGCCTGAAACTCGCATTTATCACAAAATGGTTTTGCTGCTCCTGCAGGCCTGGCCTGCATTATGCTTCAACATTATTGCTATTTGAGACCTGCTCATCATCTACAGTTGAACAAAACCACCGACACGGTCGACATCATTTCGTCAGTGTTACACCATCATACATCTCGAGACAATTTTGCTCTCCCTTTACAGAGTCAATTGTTTCATTTGTCGAACGCGAGAAGAGAGAAAAAAGTTATGGAAAGTACAATGCTAGCATGCTACTCCTACAACGCATGCTGCAGCCATGCAACTATCTGGTTGTAGTTAATAGCCAACGGGGAAAGGAAAATGAGTAAGCAATGTGAGGCCTTCAATGCTATAATTACTGCAATTATAATCGAGAAGCAGTAGTAGTGGTAGTATTCGTCATGCAGCTACAAACATACAAACAATAACTAGGAAAACATAAAATAATCAATGTTAAGCGACCCACGCTCTAGCAAGCCAATGTTAAAACCAAGATGGCGACGAACACATTCGGGCGGACACAAACATGAAAACTAAGGATTATCTGCAGCATGCATGAAATCTTCACAAACGAAAACGCCGGCGAAATAAAACAGACAACAGAGTAAAAATTATCTAACACACACACACATGTACACTACACGAAATTAACTACATGAAATTTGCGCTCGACGAAACGATAACTCGCCAATGAAGCACACAATGTGACCAGAAACCGATATCGAAATGCATGTAAACCGGTCCGGGTTTTTCATTCACATATACTTCTACAAACAGTTTGATTTTAAAAGGCTGGGGGGTGCGAACGTTTAAAAATCACGTCGCGCCGATACTTGCAGTTCTTTCAATGAGAATAAAGAAATCGATTACGCCATAAATTGACAAACCTTAGGCGCTCCGACTTGGCGGGCGCGCACTTACCGTTCTTATCGTTTTCGCTAATGGTGGCGGATTGTAGTTAACTGGCGGCGTAAAACGGCGAGCTGGGTATGCTCGCTCGGTGGTCGTCTCTGGCGCGCTTGCCGATCGATTCGAAGCTACGTGCGAAGAGTGCACGTATACCAAATCGTAGTATAGCTGGGCGGCTTCTCCGGCTGAATATCACTGCGTGGGTAACTGGGATGGATGGCTTCGAGGTGCGGGCGAAATGAACGCTGATGCCTACTGCCTCATGGAAATCGCTGCTCGCTTCACAGACAACCAGCTACGCTGACACACAAATTCACAATGGCTGACGACGATTGCGACGCCTCGGTTGGTTAGGCTTGGCGTCACTTGCGTCGAGAATCGTGCAATGCGCAGGCGCGCGCTGTGTTTCGGCTTCCGCTTGTTCGGTGCTGCCAACCTGGTGACACCAGAAATACCCAGATTATTGAGCGTGCGGATGCACTGTTGCCAAAATAGTGATGCATGCATGGCTCACTAGAGGGCACACCGTGTTCTACAAAGTATAAAATTGTACATATTTACAGATTCTTATCGCGAATTCTTTTCTATGCTTACAATGGTAAAATTGATTACTATTGTATGAAAGTAGGGTGAAAAACTCCTAGGGTAGACTATTCTTTGGTTGCCCCTTCAGGGAATATCGTATTCTAAAGAGGGTATTTTATAATAGGTTCTTTTGTTAGATCAACAATGAGAAATCAGGCCGTGAAAATGCATTACAATGGCGTAATAATAGCAAAAATTAACATATTCACATGCTAAACGAAAAATAGAACTAATGATATAGGTATTAATCTTCAGTTAGCAAATTCTGCACCTGCTAACAACTGAAATCAAAATACAATAGTAAAAGTACAACACATAATCGCAATTTATAAAGAAAGAAATATTTTATATAATATATAATTCAGTCTTTGCACACTTTTAGTACCAAAACATGTTTCGATAGACATTACGTTACATCATTACATTTAATTATTTATTTATATTTCCTCATATAAATTTTGGTCCTACTTAATTATTTTATACACGTTATGTATTCGCTTACTTCTTCATAATTATGTATATATATATATAGCTGCAAGATAGTAATTTGCATAATATAAACTTAATCTATTTACATACGTATCGTAATTGTTAATTACTATCATATCTCTTGAATTTTAAATGCACCACTTGTGTCACACGACCTACTACAATTGTTGAGCTTTGCACGAAAAACCTAACTACGCAAAAGCGAAAGTATCCTAAGTGCTTGATTATAACCAGTGAACATATTAAAGATATCAGAATTGAACATTCGCAGAATCTGTATCCAATTAATGCGCACCAGCAGCGCAAATCCTGGCGCAAGTAGTGCCCACATCATACCAACATTCTTTGTACTAATAATTCAATTTGTTTCTGAGTATTATTTAATTGGTATGTGCGTTCACACGCCGCTTTTGTTATTTCACAATGCCTTATTCGACTGTAGTGATACAATACAAAATACATTTGAAGCAGTTGTTCTTACAAATACAAGTGAAGTTTCTTTAATGATCTAAACGTAATAAGTTCCAGAAACTTTCATTTTGCAATCTGTTAACATATAAAGAAACCGGTAGCATCTCCTGAGGGACGCTTCGAAGAAGAGAACCAAGTTAAGGCGCGTTATCATCACATGGGACTTGCGTCTGCTGGTATCAAATGAACGAACATAAAAATACTGACGGTTAGTCGCGCATGGCACATAGTGTTACTTATTTACACAAAATTGTCAACGAATTTATTTCATAAACACCAAGATTCCTATGTACATAAGTTATAATAACAGGGGTTAGTCCGTTTAAACGTCGGGGAGGGCAGATTCCGTTGGGGCGCGTATCCCCAAAGAATCGAAACGTCTGCGCTATCTATCATCTATTGTTTTAAGGGTAAGACCACTCTAAATGTCCAAAATACTGCGCTTTTAAATCGTTGGAGGTCTTCTCGTGAAGAAAATTGAATTCAAAATGTCCTGGGGCACGTAGTGCACTTGGTGCAAATTTGAAAAAACTTTTGTCAATAAATATGAAGCAGTAGTAAAATTCGTATGGGTTTTGACATGATAACGAATAATAAAGAGATGCAATTATGTTAAAATATCAATAATCCCATACGTAATTCTTGTCGGAATGTTATTGTGATATATGAACAAAATTTGGAGAAAATAGAATGAAAATTGTAGAAATTACACTACGTGCTATGAGTGGTCAAAATTCCTCATTCGAGAATATTCCTAACGTTCTTAGAGTCAATCAAAAATTTCAACTGTGGTGTTGCCCTTAAAGAAGTAAAAAACGAGCGTTCAAGGGGCAAATCAAGGGATTACAGTTCCCATTTTAGGTCAGCGCATCATCTGAAGATCATGTCTCTTTTCGACGACCGTTTCGTACTTAGACGATTTTAATCGTGGGGTCCACGTCCAATTTGCACAGCGTTTTGCGAACGCGCAACGCGGTCAGCCGCACCGCAGGGTTGCTGTGCCAGCACTCCTGCATGATCTTGGTGAGCGTCACCAAGACGTCCTCGCTGTCGAAGCGCTTGGGTATCCTCGGCCGATACTTGCGCTTGCAGACGACCTCCTGCATCTCGTCGAAGCTCGGGTCGTTCTTGACCGCGTCGAAATAGGGCAGCTGGTACGGATCGACCTCGGCGATCTTGTCGCCGGTGATGCACCGGCGCGCCATCTCCCAGAGCACCAGCCCGAACGAGTACATGTCGGCCACCTTGTGCGCGTCGAAGTTGTTCACGTTGATGGAGCGGTCGAGGATCTCGGGCGCCATGTAGCGCTTCGTGCCGGAGCGCTCGTTCGGCGGCACGTCGATCTCGTTCAGGTCGCTGAGATACTTGACGGCCAGCCCGAAGTCGGCGATGCAGCACTCCAGGTTACGCTTGACGAGGATGTTCTTGCTCTTGATGTCGCGGTGCGCGATCGCCGGCTTGCCGCGCGTGCCGAAGATCTCCGTGTGCAGGTGGGCGAGCCCGGAGGCGATGCTGCCGGCCATGCCGAGCAGCGTGTGCGGCGCGAGCACGTTGTTCTGCAGGTAGTCGTGCAGCGAGCCGTTCTCGTGGTAGTCGGTGATGAGCAGCATCTGCGTCCAGGAGCCGGTGCCCTTGATGTCGGCGGCGATGAAGCCGAGGATGTTCTCGTGGCGCATCAGCACCGTCTGGTAGATCTCCGTCTCGCGGAACCACGACTGCTCCTCGGTGGTGAAGAACACCTTGACGGCGACGCGCTCGCCGCGCCACCGCGCCAGCCACACCTCGCCGTACCGGCCCTTGCCGACGCTCTGCACCATCTGAATCTGCTTGCTGATGGTGCGCTGGACGAGGATGGGCAGGCCGGAGCCGGAGCCGGAGCTCTGGTCCTTCAGGTGGGCGAGCGGCCCGGTGAGGTTCACGTCGAGCGGCATCTTGTCCGGGCACTTCTTCTCGTAGTACGAATGCTTCGAGCGGCCCTCCTGCTTGCGGATCTGCACGTAGTAGATCGCGACGATGATGAAGACGATCGTCAGGCAGAGCGTGATGGAGGTGAGCAGCACGATGAACGGGATGGCCTCGCTGTACTCGAGCAGGGAGGGCGCGGGCGTCGTCGTGCGCGGCTCGTACTGCGGCCGCAACTGCTGGTTGCAGAAGTCCAGGTGGTCACAGCACTCGATGGCTTTGCCGCGCCGATGAGGCACCAGGCTGCCCTTGCACTACAATATTGATCGAGTGTTAATGAACGTTTTTCCCTTAGAATTAGCATAAGATAGTTACCTGCATGAAGCCACCTTCGTCGGGGGGCAAGCAGCCGTAGGTGATCTCTTCGTCCATCGTGTTCGTGTCCGGGTCGTACACCTCTTCGATGGCTGCGAAGCAGCTTCCACCTTGCTTGATTTCGCATGTTCCATTTATCATGCCGTTCGGACAATGTCCTTCACAATAACACCGTCTCACTGTAACAAAAACACTTGATTAGTTATAATGCACGGATATTAAGTACTGATAATTCTTAAGTTACCTAACTTCAAGCAATATGAACAAAAATTCATTTCACTTAGATACGAACAAGAGATATTAGACTATATTTATAATAATGACACCAAATATGTTCGAATAAGAGAAGTCACTATCATAAGATTACATCTGATGCTACGATTGACCAGCCAGTTGGATTTTTTGCAAGAGTTGACAATACGAATAGTGGAAAACTTCCATTAGGCACTTGTGCATGTGTTTCTATATGATATAAGCCCCAATTATAAACCAATGATTTTGATTGATGTTGAACTTCGAAATTAGAAGCCTATGCCAAATGAAAAGCGTAAATACGAAACAAAGTTCCTCATAACAGATCTCCTAGTCTGTTATTCTTGTGTAACCATGGTAGGCGTACATGAAACGCTACAGAGACGACGAACCAAGAGACCCAATAACTATGGTATGCAGAGCAGTAAGGTTGGACCGAAAGTATTTGCAAGTAACAACTAATTGACACATCAATGCATCATGAAATTGTATACACAAGGACAATATGCCAGCGAGATTAGTCGCAGCAAAGTCGTCGGCATTGGACGTTTGCGTTATTGTCGAAATGCTGCGGTGCGCAAAGAAAGGCGCTTGTTTAATTGCGGAATCATATTTCAATTGATGGCGCTTTTTTGTTGTTCGGCACGAACGCTGGCTTTGTCCCAAGTACGGCAAATTAATTCAAAACTAGTCAATAGCCTCCATTGATAAACGCAGCGATGAATAGCGTGCGTTTTTTTTCCAGCGATTTGCCGTGGGTGTCATCGAAGGATTGGCGAGATGACGGATTGTTCAACTGGATTTGTTCGTCGTCGCCGATGAACAGCTCAAGCTCTACTCGTTGGTTGGGCACAAAACAGATCCGGTATTGAATATTCAAAAACGCGCGCCGATGCTAATCGACTTGTGAAATTTATGCGCGGCATTCACAACGACTCACTCGGAGGCTGGCGCATACATATTTCGACCGAAAACTATAATTACAAAGCGCTCGGGCGCAGATCGAACGCACCACGTGCGAATAAATGGCAAACGACGATCGATCAGCGGCAATCTGGTGCGGCCATGTGCACGTGCGGCATATGATCGCATGCATTTACCGGCGCGGCGTGCAGATATTTTGCACGTGCTCGGCGAAATCGTGTTCCGCACGACCGATTGTGTCAATTTTTGCGCATTGCCCGCAATATTTCGTGCAGCCACCGATGTTGTTGTTGTTTTGCCACGGTTTTGGCGCACAGTCGTTGTTGTTAATACGCCAGATTGCTGCATTTGCGTGGGCGTTGCGTGCGTAAGTCGGCTTAAATGTCCGCCGCCTGCCCGAAACTTGACACTCGTAATAATGTTATCAAAGGCTGTCGTGACGTGATAATGGGAAATCAATCGAATCCGACACTGTTGGCAGTGGGTGGGTGATTTATCTCGAAATGCATGCGAATTCACCTCCCCTTTTGATCGTTAAGCTATGTGTGCGCGGCATGTCGCATAAATGTCATGCGCGAAATGTACGCATGGAAAGTTTGGCGTGCGCCATTTGGCCAGCCGTGCGCGCAGTCTGTTTTAAAATTATCTCCGCTGTATTATATTATAAATAGTTGGATTTTATTATTATGTCGTCTGGGCGACTATATCGCGCCGTTTTGTTTGGGTGCCGTTTTCGCTATGTCGGCACGTAGAACGGCGTGTTCAATCGGAAATGTCTTCTGAATATATATGCCTTAAGTTCACACATTCAGTGGCGCAACTTGAAATTAGATTCTGAAGTTTTGAGAACTAAATCCACGTCCATGCTTAAGGAAAACATGTCATCTTATGCAAATCTAAAAAATTCGCAATTACCGAATCGAAAACCGATAACCGAAAAAAAACCGTTATTTTTGCTGAACGAAAACCGGAACTGAACCAAAAAATATCGGTTTATTTCATACTAGAGACTCATTTTTTCTGGATACTCTGGGTATAGGGAAATGTAAGAATACGAGTGTTTATTGTTTGTTTACCAATTTCAGGGATTTTTTGAGAAAGAGCTAAGAAATCACGTGTGAGAGTTGTTTATTTCGAATTTCGAAAATCGGAAAAGCCGTTATTTTGGTCGGAACGAAAACCGGAATTGAACCGATATTTTAAAACGTTGAACTGGAATGAAATCTGGAACGAAAAAATTATCCCTCAAATTTGAGATTCAGAAATTCAATTTTTCGATTTATACGATTGATTTTACAACTGAACTTAATTTCGCTATTTGAAATAGCAACAGTTTCTTGTTGAATTTAATTGTGGGATTGCCGCAAATAAAAGATGGAATGATCGCAAAATTTACAAAGATTATTGTATCAGTTCGTTGATTGCTACGCTACTGGATTTCGAAAGAACGCAACTGAACTCCAAGATCCGCCATGTCTCATTGCTCCTGTTGTCCTGTCGGGAGAGTCGGCAAAACCGGGCGTCTAAATCGGGATGAACGTACGCGCACACACGTCCAGACGCGTCTGCGAATTCGGACTACAACCAGGATCATCCGTTCGGGATCGAAACGTCCCGAAATCCACGAGACAACATCACGTAACCGCCAGCGGCGGAATGACATAACGCGAACATCTGCTGCTGCGCTTGTGCGAATCGCGCTTCTATTCGTCCGGATTTGTTATTGTAATTTGTCGCGGTGGCTGCATTTTTCGCGTGCGCGAATCGCGCACGTATCGCACACCTGCGTCCCGTTTCGGTGCCGGCCTACGCGCACCTTACCAAAACGGTCGCCGGCAACGACGACCTCCTCGCCGCGGTGGTGCCTGGTCGTCGACTTTCTAGCCGCGCATGGATGCGATGCCATCGCCATCGTAGGAGCCCGCGGCATGCATCGACGCGATTCATTCATAAACAACAACGAGCCCGTCGGAGAACGCACCAGATGGTCGCGCGCACTTGCGGTTTGCTGCGAAAAAATCGGCAACAATCGCAGCCCGCCCATCTGCGAGTACACGCGATGCGTGCGCTGGCAATTACCGCGCATGGACCCACGGGTGGGTAATTAATTTCCCTCCGGGATGGACCTTCGGTGGGCTTTTGGGACGCACACGCGGAAACGTGCACACGTGCCGCCCATCAGCACCGGCGCGGGTCGGCGGACGTGGGCCCACTTCGGCGCGGAGCAACAATGGCGCGCGGGTCAAGTGGAACGCGGCGGGCCCAAGAGCGGGTGATGGTACCCAGCAGTTGTGTTGGCACGTAGGTGTCGAAAAAGTGTGCCCGCAGATGGCGTGTCGCAAGAGCTTTCGAATGGACCGGTATCAGCCTACACCTCTTCGCCATCGTCGATTCTGTGAATGATAATCGTTCGCCAGAAATTACACCGAAGCACCATCCATCCATCCGCGGAGACACCGTTAGCGCACGCACGCACCAAATGTGCGCAAGAGTCGTTCATTCATTAGGTTTTTAATTGTCGCACAACTGGAACGAGTTTCGACGTTGCGCACTCGAAGAACAACGACTGACAAATCACGCACGCATCAGTGAGGAGGTGTCCACAATCGGACTCGTGATACTTTCAGCGGACAGGAAATCATTAATTACGAGCAATTATTAATGATTACTGCCGCTGCTATTACAGAGCGCTGCTTTTTTCCGATGCAGAATGCCCCAACCTGCATTTCCTCTACTTAAATATGACATTCGGATTGTACTGACGTAATTACAATCTCTTGTTACACCACTCTCCTATGGTTGTCCCAAAAACAACCAAATGGATAAATTGGATAAGGGTCTTCTACCTACCTGGCGTTTTCATTGCCATCCCTTTGTTACAACAACCAACATTAACATGACATTTCTGACAAGTGCATGCATGAATCTGACAAAATGAGAGATTTTGACGTTCTTGATTCTTCAAATTTACTGATTGGAAATTCTCGAGTGTCCTTTATCCTGTGCCCTTGGCTGCCAGGAGTAACAATAGTTGGTTGGGACGAGTGGTGGGAAACTGCTGTAAGAAAAGATGGTGAGGTCAGAAGAACCAATATCAGTTTCGTCCATTTCCAAAACCTCATCACCATCAAGCCAAGTTGAGCTACTTTTTCCCAAGGTCTGGTTCGAATTTCATTATTTAGGTATAGAGTGCGCATGCGCTAAATACTCAAATGCTACTATTTGTAAGTGCAGGGGACAATTATTCCAATGGTGGTACATGGGCAACAGAAATGCGAGCTCGAAATGGTATGCGCGGGCGAAGAAATGCGTCGAAGAGGAACATAAACGACCGGCGCCAGCGTTGAGTCGCACATGCGCACACCAGCAACCCACCGACACCGGAGTCGGGGAGACGGTGCACGGCCCAAGACCCAGACGACGACGTCCGAAACGAGAAACAATCGTGAGGCGCCTGCTCGCGATGTGGAAACGTCTGAGTATGTTCGGCTGGCTGGAGGGGGGCAGGCCCAAATTCGATGGATCAAATAGCAACAAAATAATTACCCGATTCGCCTATCCAGACCATCATCCTTGATGCACCAACCACGCAACCCTTTTTTGTTTTCGACGATGACACACTCAACTCTGAAGTAATAACATTTCAGGGGGCACAAACTGACTTTTCGCGAACACAGCAACCACGTCGCTTCAGACTGCTTGCACGCGTGCTGGCCGGCGCACTGAGCCCAGAAGACCTGCGCGCAGAGGGCGCACGGACGACTTAAGTCGACTCCCCGGCACCGACCAGCCTCTGGCGCGCTCAGGCGAAATGGTCGAGAGGGACGGCGACGTGTGGTTCGAGTGGTTGTGGACTCCGACACCGATGAGCAGCAACCAGCAGGTTTTTGCCTCTCTCGTCGTCCTGCTTTCCCGCATGACCCATCTCCACTAAAGGTCTCTCTCGACGATGCTCTAGCTTCGAGGGACGCGCGAGATCGGTCGTGCTGATGGGCGCCCATGGATGCGCCAGCAAACGGCCACAAAACGACGAAGAGTCGGACGACCGGAGGAGATGAAGAACATGGCAGACGGCAATGCGCACAATACGGCCCTTAGACACTGCCCAGCATACAGTGTGATAATGTTTGGGTTGGGAGATATCTTAGAGTGCCCCCTTTTTGGGTCAAGCCTTCCGGAGTACCAAAAAGTGTAACTCTGAAAATGTGGTCCAGGGGTTTCTGTTTCTGATTTGTTTGGTACCAGTTTTCGGGATATCCCTTTATGATAAACGTTTACCAATCTTTTGCCTAACAAATTGATAACAAATTTGATTTTGATGACTTATGTACCAAATGGGAGAGGAATTGCAATTTTGATACCACCAATTTTTATAGGATTTGTTGCTTCAAACTTTGAAGCCCAAATATTTTGGAACTGAGTTGAAACATAGTGTATATGATAGCCGTATGGTAAATTTAAGCCAGGGAATGGAAGGGGAGACGATGGATGATAGCCGAGACAATGCAATCGAAGAAGAGCGGCGCCAGGTACGTGAGACATGTGAGCTGAAGAGATGCTGGAGATTCACACTGCTTCAGAACCACCATCAAATATACATGATTCAAATTGTTTTTACACTTTTTCGAAATATCTACTAGGTCCCTGTCTACGGATCCCTGTCTAGGAAACCCCTCTAGACGGTATGGGTTACTTGACTTAAGTTAGTACCCAAAATAGTTGTAAATGACCTCTCTAGTAACTTTCTGTAATCCAAAGGACTCTATAAATTGGTTTTCTTCAACAGCAACAGGATTAATCCTGAAGATCACATATGAATAATTCTGAAACGGCTGAATGCGCATGCGCGCATAGCTCACCAGTTGGTTAAGGCAAGTCAGCTCGAGATAACTATCATTGATACGTTCGCCGATGCGAGATGAAAATTCATATGCGAAACTTCTGCTGGATAAACGATCAATTCGATGCGATCCGACGTGAAGAATGTCTGGATTTAAGGGTATAAATGATGAAAGTACATAAGTGTGTAGATGCGTGCGTGTGCGCATGCGCGGCTTACTTACGCGTGACGACAACGCCGCACTATGCAAAGAGTCAAAAAACACGTTCAACGCAGCAACACGCTAAGTCAATACGAGCAGAAAGCAGCATTTAGCGGAATATCGCCTGCATGTTTACTCGAATTATTATAGCGCCAGGCGCGTTAATAGATTGATAAGACTTGTCTCTCATGCGCATGTGTGTATATGCAAAGTGATAGTACGAGACGCATCTGATATTCATCCGTTGATTACTAGCGCCATTGCGGCTTGACATTCAAATTCAAATCACGCTGGCCAGGAATGACGTAGTCCAATATGCACTTAAGTCACTCGAAATCGTAAATTGCGGCGCGCGCATCGGTGTGATACCAGACGCGAGTTGATTTATGTCGCGGTTTACGTTCGCCTTCGTAATAAACGATTCTGCGAGGTCCTGTTCATCCTGTGCGCAAAAGCCCCCGAGAAGGATGCGACTTAGCATATGGTATTGGCAATAAAACATCTAGTGAGAGTTCTTGAGATGCAAAACGTGGAACGACACAAAGGTGCGTATTTTCGTCGACTGACCATCGTGGGCAATGCATTGGGTAATTTATGGTAAATGAGTTAGTTGCGAAGGTGTCGGACGCACGCGAGGAAGGAAATTCGCCGGCGCCAACAACGCGCTCAGTAGTCCGCGCATGCGCGCCCTAAAGCCGACGATGCGTAATTTATTGTTGGTGATCCTCGAACGGGGCTTGATTTCGGCGGCCCGCGACCCGCGTTGGACATGGGTTTTGGTGTGTTCGAACCGCGGGGTGTCCTCGCCACAAGAAGGTCTGAGAAGATGTGCCCTATATGGGCTCAGCCGGAAAACGCCCCAGTCCGGGAATTGTGCAATTTTGATTCAATTCACTGATTCAGGGATATTCATATCCAACATTGAGGGTTACAAAAGTTGGTTACTAAAATGTACTACTACTCTGTATTTACCATCTACTATCCTGATTGAAGTCGGAAATATTTTGGGAATACCCGAATTGTATCGATCTGGTAATCTCACTTCAGGGAAATTCAAAATGTTTGAAAATTCGTTAAAGCAATTTTCGGGGTCAAGTGAGGTGAGGTTCGAATTTATGAGAATGGATTGAAAAAGTGAAAAAGTCCTCCCCCGTCTTTTGCACCGCATCCAAAATCGGAAAAATCTGCATGAAATGTACTAAACTTAATTTTGGCAAACGACGACGAATGAAAAACAAAATCCAACATTACATAAATCCCAAATACAAAATGCCCAACTTCGAGAGCCGCAAATTGATATATTTCCATTTGGGGCGGGCGGGTTTAATACCCAGAGCTGGCCAGCCACTACATTATTATCCCCTTTGGAAAATTATAGTCTATTAGGCGCGCCACAATTTGTAGTCATTCCCCACACGCTCAGTGCCCACCAACCTGTTTTACAACCAGGTCCATCCCATACAAACGTCTAGACTGTCATTTGGGACGAGTCTGAACCTACTCTCGTAACGGATTAACCGCATTAATTAAGTTTCAAAGTATTTTCGCGAATTGGCCAACGATAACAATCCCGACGGGTTCGACCTGCTGGGAAAATAGATAATGACATGTCATACCATTCGTCTTTTTGACGCGGCGCATCAGGTTCTTGCGCTTGTTGTGATGCCCCATCCTCGACGACGGTCTCTGCGAATCGGTGCGCCACACAAATGCGCCAAAACAACAATACGGACACTAATTACACTCCGCGAGATAACGACGCTGATAACGCACCAGATTACGAGTCCCTCCTCCTTCGCGCGCACATCAAGATGCTCTATTTTCCTAGTGTTTTTTTTGGTGTTTGTTGTTTCGCGCGCCGTCTCTTCGGCAATATTTTTAGAACGCACCAAAGTTATAAATATCACAGACGCAGCGACGCACACGCTCGGGGACGACGGCGGCGGCGGCACAGTCTCTGTCGATTAATTAATGTTCTTCGCCCGCGATCGGCGGCAGCGCGAGCACAACCTCATTGCGGACCAACCACGCGACGGCCCGGTCACATTTTGCACCACTGCAGAAGTAGCGCGCGTCCGAGTCTATCGAAGCGGGTGCACTGCGGGATCGCGTACGGTGCACACTAGTAATTACAGGTGGAGCGCGCGCGCTGATAAGTCACAGAGTGCGTAAGCTGAGTCAGCGGAGTGTGCGCACGTCCGCACTGTGGTGCGGTCAGATATCGACTGAGCGCACTCGGAGCGTGCGCGCACTTATTTAAGTCGCTTGCGCTTGCCTACTACTGCTGCTCCATCCACTCCGCCGGCCGTTCCCGAGCTTCGCGCGCCCGTCGTAGTTTATTATTGTTGTGAGGATTAATTCGTACGCGCACTGTATTTCTAATCCGCCCGCGAAAAGCTTGTGCGCGTACGGCGCTCCGCTTGAGCAAGTTAATTACGTTGGTTCGTGGGTTCTAGGGGAGAGGTGTTACTTAAGTTTCTTTACACGCGGGTTTCCTTAGATACTTTCTTATCAAATTAAAAGTATTGATGATACTATAGATAGGATTGGAACAAGAATTGGAAGAATGTCATCTCAAATATAGTTTTTGAAAGATTGTAGGATCCTGGTATCCTGGTTGTAAGGTTATAGGTAGTCCCACAAGAAAAAAACCAAAAAGGGTTAGATCTGGAGAGAACACAGGTCAGAGTAAATCACATGACTGGATATAAGAGGCTGAGGGACTTCCAGAGAACTCACACCAACTCTGGTTTTCCGGGATTTTATGAGACCCCATAATGTTGAAACCGGAGATCTTCGCAATCCTAGTCCTAGCCCCAGGTTCTATAACATACCAAACTAGACCCTATGTTCTGAGATTTGGTGGAATAGCTGCTTGAGGTCTTTCCTAAGGTCTGTTGTACTTCAGTAGTATTTGTCCTACAAATAGACATACCCATAGACAATGATCTAGAAGAACCTATTTAGATCAAATGGGTCATGGTCATGTTTTCACCTCACACCAAGTGGCTTCAGTTCCAACTTCGCCTATTTAGAACCACACCATTGCAAACTCCTTAGGACCATTAGAAAGGACCCACACCACGTGTTTCTATTCTGGAAAAATCGAAGTCGAGCCTTCAGTTGGGAAAATTTAGTCATCCCGGATAGCGCAATGGCTTTAATTTAATCTCATGAAGTGGTCGTTAAAGGTTTAAAGATTCGGTCGGCGGGGCACCTTCAATATAAAAACGTTTATTGTTAATAACGAAGCGCCTGATGGGCTGCGCACACAAAGGCCCCGATCGTGCGCACGGACGAGAGAATATATTGCTTCTCCCAGTGGGTTAGACAGGTATTTAAAGTCGGTGCAACGCGTCCGAGAAGGCGCCCCAACGTAGGGAGATGGTGAGACCATAATGATTCCGGGCATTGGCGTGTTGGTTATGAGTTTCGGGTGCCTGCACTGCACGATGCAGACAACCGGTCAGGCCACACCAACAAACGAGAATAAATCTGATCGAGGCGACTAAATTCCAGTTCCTTCTATATCCAACCATCCCACTCCTGGATCATGAACATAGCTAAGATTACCTCTGGTCTGTTCCCTATGTTTCCAGAAGGTAACCTCAGAAGGTAATCCATTCGTGGTCTGCAGTGATTTTCCAACTGGGTATGGGCGAAAGGAACTGGAAATTGGTAGACCTGCTACATGGATGTGTTCGTGCCCAATGGTGCTGGCGAGGTGTTAAGTGGGATGTGCGCGGTTCAAGAAGAACACCAAATAGCCGCCACACCATGAAAAGATGCACCAGCCTCAGCAACCAGAGTCAGATCCATCAATTTCCAAAGCCCAATTTTGGCTACACTACAACCACAACATAGAGCAAGACACCTTCATTTTAGACTTGGTGTTCTTAGTTCTTACCAGGTGAGTCCAACTCTGGGCACAACAATAGCAGCATACGTGGCCGTAAAGTAGATGAAGGAGATGCGTTCCGCAAGCACCGACTGACGCAATGCTGCAAACGTGCTGTACTCGTCTCGATCTTTCTCGCATCTCTTGGATCCGATGTGCGCGAACATTGTGTGGAAATGCCCCAAGATGCCGGCCAACCACCTCATGGTAGCTGGCTTGTATACGGCAATTGCGCCCAAGATTGACGCTGATAACACCAACTCGGAGAAAATTATTGCATGGACCATCAGCGAGAAATGGAAATCTGAATGCTAGTTGCTCGAATTTGAAGGTGAGTCCGTCCTAAGACCCATTCATCTAGGATGAGGCAAATCCAGGAAATATGATTACATTCAGAAATTGAGGAATTGAGGACCAACATTCAGCTTGGATGCTGGAAGGAAAAGAAAAACTGACAGCCAGATGCAGTGAATGGTTGAGGTCGGGGCTTTGTTGTTGTTGATGTACCATCGTGGACGTGGAATAATACAAACCAGTGCATTGTGGCTCTCAGTGCACGTCAGATGCTTTGTGCATTCTTGGAGCGGAATCGATGCGCAGGTACGATTTAGACAATGACGCCTTGTCCTGTCAGTTCCAAATCACCCAGAAATTGAAGGTGCACCACCAAGTTGTACTCAAGTTAATCGAAGATTCGATTCAAATCGATGCTTGGATATACTCCAAGAAAACTTCTGGGGGGACAACCTTCGGGTACCACTAATTTCATTCCAAATTAGAAAAGATGGCCATCTCCCCGCATCAATAACGACGCCGTATGTGACTTAAGTCTGGCCAGCACCTTGCCGACCTCTGCGGGCGTCATTGTTGCTCCGGCAACGTGATTTATTTGAATGCACGTCCGGCGCGTCTGCGCGCACGGAAAGATATTAATTTTTTGATTGTGTCGTTCGGCGGAGCGCGCGAAGACGCAACAATGGGGACGTTGATTTCACAAAAGGCAGCTTATTGCGCGACGGACGAGTCCCTCTAATGTATATGCTCTCGGGCCGAAAAGCGAAGAATAAAACGCGCGCATCTCAATGGTGGGACGCGCGCATAATGCTGAAATATGGTGCGCCTCGCATGTCATCTCCGGACTCGTTTTGTCGCGATATGCGCACACATCTGTCAGGTGGCGGGTTATTATAACTCTTTTATTGCGCCGTGTCGCGGTCGCTCGTTGATGATGATAATATAGCCGTAATTTAGATTGCGTCTGCTTGCGGTTGCATCGGGCGCGGCCGCACGCTGCACCAACGGCCATTATATCGTTCGGGGGATTTTATCGAAACACCGATTTTATTAATGCGACTTATCGGTGGATGCAACCGCAAAATTCTGTTCGAAGCTGTACGCGATTCGCTGAGGGAATTTCCTACCGACGACGAAGTTCGAGGAGCAAATGAAGAAACAAAATTGCGAACTAGGCGTTTGCCATGTATTATAAAATAATTGCGGGCATTAAACTGTATTTTGCGGCTCAATTGCACAAAATGATAATTTAAATGCTGTTTCTTCTCGCTTGGTAATTTCTGCTGTACACTTAATTTGGCTAATCACTTGATAATTTGCTATGTAGTTATGTATTGCATTATTTTAATAGATGCAAAATCTCATTGATTATCAATAATTAATTCTGCAAAATTTACGATCTACCCAATTGAATCTTCGATTATGCGATTAATTGCTCGAACAACTTTTGGAGAAATAAATATAATTGCATTTTAAGCGTTAACTTTGAAAACAGAATAATTTGAATTCAGCAATAAGTGAACTACTACAAATAAGTTGTTGCTCCCCGTTTTAAGGTAGTTTCCAGATTTCCTATTTCCCATAGAAATATATGAGATTTATAGAAACCATTGAACAAAAATGATCTAAAAGTTTCTTTCAAGGAATTTTGCTTATTTCTCAAATGTAGAATATTGTCGCTAATATGTGTGGGTTTCAACTGAATAAAACTAAACATAAATGTGAAAAATATCAAGTTTTACTACCAACAACCCTGATGGTTTCCCTCATCGGGCACAAAGCAGCATCCATCCGAAAGCGCAGAACCATGAGAATCGAGCCCATTCAAATGAAAAGAACCCAGAAGAAGAATCAGATACCTGGTACTCTCGGGTATCGGCCAGATGTTCGCAACCAAACCTAATACGACGGAATATCCAACTGGGCTGAAGAAAAGCAACCCACACCCAACCGCCTCGGATGGAACTTTCCCAAAGAAAACACTCCGAAGCCTCATAATGTCACACATCATACGCCTTCACGTCTCTCTGATCTATCGCCCAACAACAACAACACTTGCTTCGTCCGTATCGACGCAATGCACCTTCCAATTGGACGGAAAACCGTTAAAATTCGAAACGAAAATGGTAATTCACCAACAAGATGTATGCATGCGAGAGAGAATGCGCAGGCCGCGTTCCGAATAGGCGATAAACGAGGGGAAACGAACGTGTCGGCTGGAAATGCGCGGAAATCGTTATCGGCGGCGGCCGGTTCACGCGAAATGGAAAACGGCAGGCGCGAACAATGCTCAGCATTCGCACGAAATTGGCATACAATCCGCACATGCTAACTAGAAGTGTCCAACGAATGCCTGCAGACATGTTTGTGGACAGATGGTCGGTCGGCTCGATGGGTTCTTCAGTTGGGTTCTTCGGGCATCGGCATTCGCGTTGTGCCCAAATCAAATCGGACGAATGGCGCGCGCGTTATGAGCAATTGCGCTAAACGAATGAATCCGCTGCGTGCGTGGTCGCGCTCACATTGTATCCGCAGGAAAGTTTGCGATGCGAAATGCCAATAAATGCGCGCTTGCTTTCAGCACATTCGCGGCCGACGTTTGCATGGTTCGCGATGGATGTTTATTTGCGCGCAGAAATTGTCTGTTGTGTGTGATTTGGCTTTGGATGTAAACCATATGTGACTACATGTGGATGGCTATAATAAAATACAATAATTTTCGAATCAAATTTGCGAAAATAAACTATTTATTAGATCGGTGTAAACGAGTTAGAAAATATTTGCAAAATCAAGGGCGATTTCCCAGTGGGTTTTTCTAAATAATGTATAACGCTAAATTATTAGCAATTTATCATTGTATGTTACAACGATTTGAACTACTAGTTAAAATTTGCAAATTGCAGAACTCTATATCAACTAAAGTTGAGCCAGATTGACATGGATGGAAGTTGAAATCTCATCCGATTCGCAGCAAATTGCAACCAGCCGAGATCGGCCATTTGTGATGCAAACAATTCGCGCATTATTCGCAAGGCCAACGAATGCAGAAAATTAAGTTGGTCCATTATCGCACGCATCTAGGAGGCACCGCATGCCCGTATTTGCGCGCAACTATGCAACCTAGAGCATCGGAGGTTAAATATTTGCGCGGAATAGTTTGGCGCAGTTGTCATCGTCGTCTTTGTCGTCGTCGATGGCTCGCGCTGATTCTGTGGGAAAATGCGTAATAAAAGTGCGACGCGCACGCAGCGAGCGGCATCGCCAAATCGGACGGCGCGCCACCAAATACAGAAATGGCAGAGACAATCGGTGGAATCGGTTCGCAATTTATGCGCGCCGGCGAGAAAAACCTGCCAATGCTTCTCGAACACATTGTGTGCCGTTGGTCGTCAAGCAGTAGCGATGGATCGCTGTCGGTTTGCTGCTGGGCTGGGGCCTTACCATCTCTTAGTAGTATAGTTACTTCTACCATGTTACCATCTTACCATCTCTCATCGACTGGAAGCTGGCGATTCGTCGAAAGCCGTATGGAATTATGGCGCAAAGTGGAAACGCGAATGTTGGCACGGAAAAAATGATTCGGACGTTTCTCTGTGCGCCCGGACATCGATTGAATGATAATTGAATCGAAGGATATCGGCGCGAACGAAAACGACGAGGATGATTAGACCGCGTTGGTTATGGGCATAAATTGTTGACGTATTGGTAATCAATCAGTCAATCAATCTATGGGTTGGTTTCTGGGCCATGAGGAGGTCCTGACTTTGGCTGTTGGTAATTCCAGGATTATCTTGCACCATCTACGTTCTGCAAAGTGGTACCCAAGATCCCGAAACCAAATTTAGCCAAAATAGGGTGTTAGAACCTCTTGGCAACATTTTGCAAAGAGTTCAATAGTAAACCTCACCTCATAGCATTTTGGTACCTAATGAGAACTAGACCATTGTTGGATCATTTCAAGACTACCAAAATGGTACCTAAAATTTGGCGTCATCCCAAGTTTTTGCCAAAATATGGTGTCAGCACCTCCCAGCAAAACTTTGCACAGGGCTTGATACAAAACCTCACCTCGAATCATTCCCGTATCTAATGAGAACTAAAAGTGCAGATTAGTAATTATCGTGAGAACTGACTGGACGTCGTAATGAGGGAGCAGCATCTTCACATTATCAGCGTGTCGGATGTCATTCGCAGAAACCAGAAAAGAAACCAACAACCAACAAAAAAGTCTGCGCCGCGCAGCAATCGCCGTCGGGTTTGCTGTGATTTAAAAGCAGCGAGATAGTGATGCGCGCATTAGAACCGCCATAGATTATGTCATATTTTGCTCTGTCGCTCCAATAAACCCGATGGTATCCTCTTTGGATGCGAACTTCTCCGCAATCATCTGAAGCCAACTTGAAATTCATGGTATCACTTCTTTTCAATAGCATTTTATGGGGAACATTTTTTGATAAAATTCAGGTGTCACTTTTTCAATTTCAATATCATTTTTAGTGATACAGTATGGATAGAGTACACTAGTAGTACGAAACGAAACATTTTTGGGACCACACTGAATTTTGCACATTGATTAAACGCCAGGAAGAGAGCATCCATCGGTTGTGGATCAAATGATTGCAGAATGAAGTCGAAGCATTGCGCGGTGCGTGTGCAACGATTACGACGCGATTTAATTACTACGTGCTCAGATGCGGCGCTAATCGGAGCGAAATGAAGACACTAGAGGTGGCCGTCTGTAAGTGTGGAGGGCGCACAAGATGCGGCTTAAGTGCGCGAATATGCAAATCGCATCATGGCGGTGGCAACGAGCCGATAAATAATTGCCTGGTTAGCGATCGGGTGAGGATCGCTTTCTCGTGTGAAACCGACAACGTTCAAGTGGCCCATTTCCAGACATGTTGGCAAAAAGTGGTTTTTAGGTTGTAGCCAGGTTGTTGTACAGGTACAAGGTTTTGTACAGATTTGGTTCTTTGAAGGTGTACTCATGATGACTACAGTAAGTTACAAATGGTTAATCTGGACCATGGGACCTCGAAATTAGGGTAACTTCTTAGTAAGAGGCTTGGAAACAAGGATCTTGTAAGATAAGAGCATCGAAGCTCAGATTACGGACGAGGGTTGTTTTAAGTTAGAAGGTCCTTTTAAGACACTTTCAAGAAGTGGTCCTAGGAGTTTTCTGATTGGGAAAAATCTAACATCCGAAACACACAAAAATGAATCAGGAAGAACCGTCAAACAACTAGAACATTGGAGGTGATGTGAGGACCTTAAATCTAAAGGAGGACCAAAGAGATCTGAGGGCTTCCGCATGAGAATGAGATTGAAACACTTCTTTCCGTTGCGAAATCGGGTTCTGGCCTTTTGCCAAATGCGGAACTTTGCCACATGTGATGGTGTCTTCAGAGGAAAATCAAGGTATGGGATAATCCCTGGTATAGTCCCTTAAAGTCAGAATCAAAACCCCAAGTCAGTTCCACTCTGACAACACTTCTGAAAGACCAGTCGAAAACAACCACACGATTCCCATGCGTGCAAACATTGACCACGGAAAACATTTTTCCTGCCCTCAAGTATAATGAGTAATTTGCGCCCAACGACGTCCCGTACGATTCGTCAAGCACCCAGAGCCGCCGAGGCGCGTGCAAATACGGCCGTCGCGACTTCTTCCTCTTCTCGTGCGTACGCGGCGCTGCGTCGGCTGTAAGCCATCCGCGCATGCGCCCGGCACGAGAGCCTTACTTACATCGCTAATTGCTTAACAAGAGTAGGCGCCGGCGACGCTCGCGTCCGAGCCGCGCGCCGATTTGCATTTGCTAAATCAAATACCGAACTTAGAAATGCACTTAGCCGCCGCCGACTTTAAGCCACCACCATCACCAGCGATTAGTCGTTTCGAGTGACATTCAAATACGTTTCGCGCGCATGCATTTGGGGACGCAGTGCGGAAACAATGCGCCAATTGAAAGATTGCTGAATGGTTCAGGTAAACCATCAACAATGGTGCGCGCGCAGGTCGAGCTTTAGCTGAGCGGCCATCGTCATTACGATTGGCACGTTTTTAGCGATTATGTTAAGTGCGATGTTATTCAATCGCGTTCGCCGAAACGATATAAGAGAGCTTTGGGCATGAATTGTGCTGGGGAAACAATGCGCGCACTGAGGGGCAAACAAAAAAGGCGCGTGCGTTCTGTAATGGTTCGCAATAATAATCAATTGTTATGCCTTCATTTGCTAAGTGAGATGTGTTTCGACGAATCGAGCGAAAACTATTTAGTTGAATGTTTTCATACAAGGTGCTTAACAATAGTGTACTTAAGTATAGTATAGGAATGATGTATGTAATGCCTTGTTTGCAAACTTCTATTAATTCGCAATTTTTCTAAAATTTATGTTGGTACCGGAATGTCAAATGAAATTTCACGACCTAAACTGACTTAAGACATATTTCCAAATTTTTATTACCGCTTTGTGCTTCTGTTTAAATAATCAGTTCGATGTTTTTTGACTGAATTATTGCAAAATATAAATATGAAAAAAATCTTAAATTAAGAATGTAAAAATTTGTTTTGTGGGATTAACTCAATCGGACCAAAAGAACGAAGAGTAACTTTTTCATGCGCAAATGAAATGATGGATCCGATGCGATTAACCAAATGAGGCGTACTTAAACGTCGCCCCGTATTGGCAGAGCCCGTAGAAAATCGCCGCCATGCTAATCAGAACTAATGAATAAATTGTCGAATAAGTCGTAAACGCGCGGATTGAAATGTCCCAGTCGAGGATGCGCAAGCAATGAGAAGCGTGCGCGCTCTCTGAAGAAAAAACGCTTGCGCACTTAATCCGGAAATGAGCGATTGCGGCGGGCATCGGCGGCGCACCATTGGCGGCTTATTAATTATTCTTTCTGGGTCCGGACCGGGCGCGATTGGGCACTTCCGGCCGGCAATTGGGCGTAATTCAATTAGGACATATTGAAATCGGGCGCGATCTCTCAATAAGCTCGCTCGCAAGCCGGCTGAGCAGCTCGCGCATGCGCCGCTACCGACATTCGATCGTATGCAAAGTGCGGCCATTCCGGCGACCGCGCGAGATGACAAACATATATCAAATCGTAAAATCAACGTAATCGCGGGCCGTAAGTGCCAAGCGCCTCATTTGCGCGCACAGGTGGAAAAATCGGCGAAACGAGAACGCAACCCGGAACGATGACGGTCCGCATCGACCTGGTGCATTGCGAGGCGTCTGCGACGCGCGGCGAATGCTGCTGGCTGGACGGCGTCGGCTGATGGCGCGACCCGACGGAGATGCTCCGTCGACAAGTGCAGCAAGTGCCGTTCCTCGCCTCCATGGCACTCTTCCCGACCAGTGGTCGGATATGAGGGCGGCCAGGTCAGGACTTCCATCAGCAAAGCCGAGAGCGGTGCCTTGGAGGTGCAATCCCATTCGGCGACCTGGTGATCTCGAGCGCGTAGATGCGGCCCTGTTATCACGCCGGTGCTGATCCAATTTGATAAATCGTCCGAGGAGGTGCGCATCGCCGTAGATGGGCGCATGACGCTGATGCGGACGAGGAAAATGGGAGCGGCGTGATAATGTTCGCGAAAGAAATCGAATCCAGGCATGCATACGTGATGGGATGGCGTTTTTCCAGCTGGGGGCCGCGACCGCGCGCGCAGACGCCGACGAAGAAGACGCGCGCGCGGGGCCGATCGCTTCGCTTTCATTTGACGATCCGGGTTCGACTGATACCAGCTTACATAATGAGCTCCACTTCCATGCTACACCGGGCGACGCGCGAACCATCCCGTCTCCAGGAAGTGACCCTTCGGAGGTTCCACCAGGTGGCGGGCTGGACCACCCCCAGGTGGAAACCTCAACCCCAAACCATTCCCGGAAATTCATCTCTGGCTCAGCTACATCAACTAATATGAAGCAACATTGCTTGGAATTATGGAACCCAACTGTTTCCAGTTTCACGTCGTTTACTTGGTATAACAAGTCTCGTTTCGCACTTGATTAGTTTGCAACGCAATGCAATGCGATGCAATGCAATTGCACTTTCAATCTCGCATTTTTCCGCCACCGCCAACTTTCCGCGATATTGTTCAATTAAACGCGTATTGATAACGCGCTTACGTTACGAGCTCGGAGTGCGCATGCGCGTCCGCCTCAAGTCCACAAAAATTCGGCCGCACGGCGCTGACAGTCGCGTATCTCGTGTGCGCCTGCGTAACTGACTCGCCGCGCATCGCGACCGCCCGTTGCGAGTGCGCTAAAACGCGCATTCGGATCTAATTATTTCCGCCGCATTGAACTCGAGCGCGGGTCGCGTGCGTCGGCCGCGTCATTGTCAATGCCAAAAAGGCGCAGCGGCTGGGGATGCTGCTGCTGGTTGGTGGTGGTGGCGCGCTGCCGTGGCAAAAAGTCACGTACTTACGTAATACATATAATTACGTTCCGGGCAAAAATTGGCACGGCGCGCAAAAAAGCTCTTCGTGCCGACTTTCAGCGACGACGCATGCACGCATCTTGATGACTCCGCTCCATCACGACGACGGCGTCGACGACGAAGATGATGATGATGATGATGATGAACGCCGTCATACGCTTATCTCTCATCGCATTTGTTTTCAATCAATAATTAAAGAAGTACGTGCGATTGAACGCGCGGCCGGCCAGTGGCCTTCGCGAAGTGCGCACGCGCAACGTACTCAAGATGGATTACAATCCATCACCGACCGGCAGCGTCGTACATCGTCGCATCACGTTTATTGGTTACTTCGCAAAAAATATGTCGGTGAGATTGACTTATAAACTGTCAAAAACGAGAAGCCGATGAAGAGTTGAGTAATCAACCAGTAAGTAATATCTTTAGTATAAGTCATTTCTGAATTTGATGTTTTTCCATTTCCAACAGTGGTGGTGCAAGATTCTGGGAGAACATTCCAAATTTAAGAATTTTCTTGAGTCATCTTATCGGAAATTGTCGTATATAAAAGATGGACTAAATGACTTAAGTTACTTAATGACTAGACATATTAAGTACGAATTGAAGCGCCCTTTTGAAAGGCAGGAATTTTTATTTTTAGCGACGCAGCATGCAAATGCGAAAAATGCGCCATGGGCGTTTATTTGCGTTCGGATTTTTGTTGCGCGAATCTCGGCAAATAAATCCTCATTTGCTAGGATGTCACAGCGTGTTTGCGCGACGCACTTCAGACGCGCGCAAACAATGCGCACAGGATCCGGGCCGGTATTCGGCCGGCAATTGAATGAAACGAGGAGCTAAGACAATATTTAAGCGCGGTGCGCAGCCGCAGGACGGGGCCGTAAAGTTGTTGTTTGCGCTGCGTGCTCGAGTGCAAAAAACGCTCGGAGTGTGCGGTCCACTGCGCCAGTGAGCTTTTCGTGTAACTGACTCCCTGTTTGCTCTTACTTAAGTTGTAATGCGTAATGTCCGGCAAGTATTGTTCAAGTTAAGTATGAATGGCCGAATGAATGAATGATCTACTCGAGCCATGGTTCAATGTCTGTCTGTACTTAATGAACTTCTCGTGAATAATTTTCTGGAAAAAAGTCTGAAATTTATGAAACTAACCAAAAATTTCCCGTCTTAAGTACTATCATCGAAAATCTCATTGGGACAACTCTTTAATAAATGAAGAAATATTCGAAATTACACTTCCCTAATTACTATCCGCGTTTATGATGGCAATTTGTCACACCGTTTTATGCCTCGTATTCTACACCCTCCCGGCAGCTAACGACACTGCGCCTGCGCCACGGGCTCAACCATTACCCGCGTGTAATTTGCAGCAATTTGCCGATTGATGAAATATTCATTACAGTGCGGCGCGCACTTACGTAACGTACGTACGCATCGCGCCGCAATCGGGATGTCTCCATTTCGCGCCCGAAGCGACATGCACCGTCCAACCGTACTTACTTAACGACCCAAACGGCCGACAATGCTGCCCATCGCGTCGTCGCACGCCATAAAATCCGCGCCGCTGATTTAATAATGCCCGCCGATTAATTTGCGCGCATTTTATTTCGCGGCCGCGCGCCCAGCGCCAATCAGATGATATGCAAATACGGAAGTGCGCGGCTCTCATCCGTCTGCGATTCAATTAAGCGCCGGAGACGCGCCTGGGCCCCAGCGAGTGCGCATGTCGCGGAATGGCACTTGCCACACGGCAGCTTCTGCGTCTGCGCCACGTACTCAGCTTTGCTGGCGCAAAAAGTAGTGCGTTGCCGCCGTCGAGACGCGCACGCGCCGCCACCACCGCCGCCGTCGACTTAATCGACGCTTATTAACGCTGACGCGTTATCAATGCGCCGGCGATTAGTTATTTGCGCCTAAGTCGGTTGCGCATGCGCGTACGATACGCGATGATACCGATGGCTAATGATGCTTTATGATTGTTGCTAGAGCAATTGCGGATTCGAAAAAGGGATTTTTGCACGTAATTTAGACGTTAACTAATTACTAATTGCATTGCAATCCGTACGAGGACGATTAAGTGTAATTACGCGGTGTGCGTATCATTAATTCCCCCCACCATAATTTCATCCCGCATTGACGTCCAAATTGGATCAACCCGTCAGAAAATCCATTTCGTACGTTGAGATTGAATTAATTGTGATAATCAATCAGATGTCGCCTGATACTCATTTTGATTAATAAGGACTGATTTTATTTTTTGAAATATTTTGCTTCAAGCTTTTGATGCTCTCTTTCAATTTTTCTTGATTTTTGTAAAATTTTTTCTAAGATTTCCATAGATCTTTTAACTGTTCTTTTGTTTTTTCTTTAATTTTGAATTTGTTCTTTAAATTTTGATATTGATGATGATGACTCTGATGATTTTCTTTTGGCTCCGATGTCTGGAAGCTTCGACTCCGGGAAGTGTCGAATTGTACTTATTCCGTCAACGATTCAAAACGACCAAAAAAAAAAACTCCGTCGAACGATGCGGGCACTGGCTCGTTAATCAGGGCTTTCAATCTCATTTCGCCTTCCGCTCGAGCTACTTGCAATTTCGATTCGCACGCATCCAGCGCGCGATGACAAATAACGCAGCGAAAGTGACGGCCAGCCATTTTTCCGCTTTCCGCACTTCGCAATTCGCAAGAGTCTCTCGCTGTGCAAAATGCGCACGCACCACGCATCTCATCGCGATCGCGCTCATTTATTATCGCATGCGCACATCGATATGTGTGCGCGGCTTTTCGGTGCTGATTCCGCTGATTAATTACGACAATGTACGCTGAGTAATTGAGCGCGCGCCATAATTGGCAGCGTGCGCATTAATTCTGCGAAAAGTGCGCGCGCGCGCGCAGAAAATCTCGCTGGCATTCCCAGCATCGCGATCGCGCATCGAACACGCGCGATTAACAATTCGCACAAGTGCATATGTAAATGTTGTTGTCGGTACGCGCATTTTGCGAATTGATGCGTCGAAACCAGGTTGCGCGATTTATCAGCGAAAAAAATGCGATAATTGTGAATGTAGCGGAATCAATTTGCGGCGCAGATTTAAGCACATTAATTCAATCATAGGTGCGTAAACGTACTTAAGCGCACTGCCGCAGCGCCACCCATCGTAACGTATAGTGGATTAATTGCGCGCTGAGGCGACATCGGAATTGATATTCGCATAAATAACGCGCGCCGATTAATTAAGCAGTTGAGATAAAGATGTGTGTAATAAGTCAATTATGTGCGCGGGATTTGATCACGTTTATGGCGGGATATTTGTGATTCTGATGTGGGTTAAGTCACGAATTGATCAAAAATGTATGAGTGATTGGGTTCGAAGAAAAATTTTCACTAGCATCAGCATAAAAAAATTCTATCATCTTTAAATTGCAAAATAAAACATAATTAATATTATTTTATAATCTAGATTTTTGAATTTTAAATTAACTTTTCGAAATTGATTTGATGTCTAGATCCCAAAAAGTACAATATCAGTTGATTAAAAATTCCATTCGATGAATTCATTTCAATACAACTTCCAAATACACTTAAGTACTTTCTTTCTTATGAACTCCCAGCATCAATCCCGCATATTTCCAAAGTTACTGTCATTTGTGACGAGCTGAAACTCGAAATTTCCGAACAATAGACATCCATTAGTCGCGCGCGATTTCCAACGCAACCGCGCTGAATACGAACGCATCAATTTCCAATTCAGATGCGGCCGCTGCGCCGACGCGACTTAAAACCCTTTTTGTGCGCATGACAAAGCCGATCAAATGGATCTGGATCCAGCACGCTGCCCGCCCTTCACGCCATCCAAGAATCACGCTTACTGCCTTTGTGCACTCGAATTCTCCAACCGCCTTCAAGCGGCCCATCAACATCCCAAAAGAAAGAAACGACAAAAAAATCTGAGACTGAACGCAGGTGCGCGAGTTTCCTTCAATTTCACACCTCGCGATGGCGTTCACGTATTCGATCCGAACTCAATTATGAGGAAATGCAAACAACGTGCAGCGCACGAAGAATTAGCGATTTTGAAGCCGTGGCTGAAATTTGCACTGCCGAGCGATTCGCGAACGTGCCTGGCGCGTTTCAGCATGCATTTCATGGTTTACTCATGTGCGTTGTGCCTCCATCGATGGGTTTTGTTCTTGGACTGGATTTTGCAACAGAGTGGTTGTTGAAAAATCACGAGGTCATCAAATTTTCGAAAACAAATGACATTTTGTCTGGATACTTCGGTTCAAGAAATTAATCACAGAGAAATGATTGGATGTCCAATAATGGTCAAATTTATGTTTATGATTTGATTATTTTCAATGTATTTAGCTGCGCATTGCGCAGTGCGCATTGCGCGCGCCCATTTTGGGCCGCGCGACCATATGGTCAGCCGAACGTATTTTATTTCATAATAACCCAAACTCCAAAGTCAGCGGTAAGCGGTAAGAAGCTTGCGCGCGCGCACAGCGACCATTCGACTTCTTCGTGCGCGCGCGCGCTCAAAGTGCATTTATGGCAAATCCGCGCCGTCGAATTCGCTCGTTTCTCGTGTAAAACACGCGCTCGCGCACGGTCGATATGGTAACGCGCCTTAAGCGGCGTGCGCATCTCGCGCTGAGATACACGCCGCGCGCAATAAGGACCTAGCCGACTCGTCGTCGTTGTCATCTTCTTGCTGCTTCGGCCAGCAAGCAGCACGTCAATTATTCGATGGGAACAAATGCGCGCATGCATAATTTACGCGCGACGATGCCCGGTCAGCGCATTATGACTTAAGTCATATTTGGCGTTAGAAATCGGTTCGGATGTAAGCAAGCAGGCGGCTAGCAAATGGAGTGTTTGGATTATTTAAAAGGATTTACATGTTATGGGACGTCGTCACTCCTACTACTTTCTGCTTGTGTTCAATTCGAGATTTTCCAAGTTTTATTTCGAACGCCCTCAATCTTTGTCGTATTTTCCCAAGTACTAGAAATTCAGATACGAAGAAATCAGGGTTCATGTTTATCACAGTTTCATGACCAGGGGCGAATTTGAATTGATTGATTGTTTTTTGGGAAGTTTCTAAAGTATTAAATAATAATAATAAAATTTGCAAATCCTTGCAAATTTTTGCATTCAATCTGTTCTTCACCTTTCCCTTCCCCCTTTCTTTCTTTCTTTTGGGATTTGATTTTTGGAAACCTGGATACTAAATAAATTTTAGATTAAACCCAAAATCAAGTTTCACACAAAACCGACGGTTTTCATTCTGATATCAAACAGAAAACTAAGAAAACACGTTGGAGCACCATTCGAAACGCCACGGCGAGCAAACATCTAAGCAAAAAAAAGAAAGGAAACACGGGCGCGTTTCGTGCGGAGCGACTGCGCGTTGTAGAACAAATTGATTCACCATGCTCCAACAAGAACGCTGAAGACCTGGCTTTAACAAAAGTGTTTCTTGTAAGCACCCCGCGACTGCGCACTCCCAAGTCACTCTGCGGCACAATCCCCAGCATTTTCCAATCACATTTGCGACATACCCGACTTAAGTCACTTTGAAAACTTTATCCCTTCAACGCCATGCAAAATATACAAATCGATTCTTCTTAGGAGCCAAGTTGCCCCTCTTGATTGATCCCATATTGGGATGATCTATCCTTTCGTTACAAACGGAATCTTCATCCAATGATGGATTCATGGACTATCAAAATACACTGGAAGGAAGTATACCCGCAAGTAATGCAACGAAACGACATACACAATAATGATCCGGCTCGGATGTGCCCACAACAAAACTTCTTGCAGGTTTCTTGGACCGCGAACCGCGATCGAATCAGCGCCATGTTGCATTCGCTTTTATTATGCATTAGCGACGTCGTCGACCGCGAGCACCGCGACGAATCGCGACACTTCACGCTCGCCGACGATTTTCGAATTTGGTAACGGTCGACAGAACTTACTCAGAATTCTGAAATACTCGACAAACAAATACATGGAAACAAACGCATTTCTTTGATCTTTCAAAGTTATGAAAAATTATATGAAGTTTTTTAGTGAAAAAAAAACAAAAATTATGTTAGTTTCTGTTATGTTTACTATATAGATTTTAAAAACAAAAAAGAAAAAATTTTAGAAAAGGGATTGAAAAATTCAAACAAGTTGAGTTGACGGTTGGAAACGGAATTCAAAATGTCGGTCAACCAACAAAGCTCTTGTTGGTAAGCTGCATCAAAGTTGTCGGACAATCGAAAGGTATTTTCTACATCAAAACGCACAATGGTCTCGCTCAATTAAAATAAATTTGTATCGGAACAAACCGACGTCGTGCGAAAAAGCACACAATCCGCGCCAAAAGGTGGCTCGCAGCAAAAACGAAAAGCGCGAACATGGCGCAAAGCTTGTAAACAAGTGTCGAGATTGTCGTGCAGATTGCCGGCGAATGCGCGCTGAGCCGGTCATGCGCGCTGCGCGTCGTAAACCATGTCGAATTGTGTGTTAACTTTGGACATTTTTCCCATGTTTCGGCGCGCTGTCGTCGTCGGTCGCCACTGGACGCGGCATTTTTTCCGCGCCATCCTTCGTTTGCTTAAGCATCTCGCGCTTTTTCAACGTCCGTCCGTCAAGAAACCCTACACCGAGCAATGCCACACATTGTTGCGGCAAAAACTTATTGGCATGGCACTGATCGAATGCGGAGCAAAGGGTGCAACCATTGTGCCATCATCACCTCGCTCTCCGCGGGCTTTTTATGCGCGCGGCTTGATTTTCATGCGGTTCATTCCGCTCAGGCTCTTGCGCCTGCGCACTGGGTGTTTGCGGCAGAGGCGACCTCTTCGCCCTGCGTGGCGGACGCGCGAAGCATGCGACGCCCTGTAGATGGACGCGATGGACGATGTAATGCGCGTCGTCGTCGTCGTCGTCGGGGAATAAGGGAGTATAAGGTTACGAAAAACCGCTGGACCGACGTGATTTTATCAGGCGTACAAATGTGATGAGCATCCGTAGGAACGTCGACGGCTTTCGGCGGATCCTCTGCCCGCCCAAAAGCCCACGTCGCGCTCGCTCGTGGTGTCGTTACTTCTTCAGCCGCGGAGGACAACCCGACACCAATCAAGATGCAGCTGCGCAGACAGCCGAAATCGTTGTTGCTGTATGCTGGGGACATTCCTCACGATTCGTTGTCAACGTTTTTTCTTCGCAGCAGAGTCAACCATCTGAAGAAACGGGCAGAATTTTCCTATCTCAGCGGTGCGATAATTAATGAGGTGTTAAACTGTAGGGATATGTTTCTAGATTCAGGACCAAGGAGAAGATTACCTAGTTGCATTTTGTTCATATAGAGATAAGTTTAAGTAACTGGTTTTAGTAAAGAAAAGCTCTGATCAAAAAATTATGCAAAATTTGCCAAATTCCCAATTTTGCAAGTTCGGGTTATGAGGAGATTCAGGACTAGGACCAATATTATTTTTGCGCCAAAATATAGTAAATGTCCTTGGTCCTTGGTCCAACCGTTTTAAAGTTATACGCAGTTAAAGACGCGAAAAAATGCGAAAATTTTGCATCTTTAGGACCCCATTTTTTAAGTTCGGGTATTTCCGAATTCGGCAGACTTTCGGGACCATGACCATTGTTATTTTTTCGTCAAAATACTATTAATGCCGTTTGAATCATCCAAATCGGTCCATTAGTTACGGAGATATGAAAATTTTTGAAAACTCGAGCGATTTTAAGAATTTCATATCGTTTTTATCGCTACAAA
>JARJDZ010001982.1:0-62103 GCA_030264555.1 Aleochara sp. GC000083 | reverse complement strand
TGCATCCCCCGAACTCCCGCACGACCCATCCCGGTTGGTTGATCCCTCCACCAACGGTCCGGGCGCCATGCAGAAAGTGAGAAAATAACAACTGTATCCTCATCAATTTAGTGTGCATGAAATAGTCGCAAGGCACTTTTCAATGTCTTTCCTTTTTTCTGGACCAATTCGAATGACATTCCTCCACTGTCTCCCATCGGATTTCTTGACCGCTCGGATGGCCGCATGTGGGAACACGTAGGAACACTATTCCTTGGTTCGAAAACGTCGTAGAAGGGGCGATCATATGAAATTGGGATATTGAATCCAATGTTGATTGCAGATTAACAATAGCAAGTCGAAGTTGATGTCGAAGTTAAAAGTTAACGCGCATCATTGGTTGCTCTTTAGATGTACAAATTAAGCTTAGAAACTATGAATATTAATACACATTGATGATTTCTAGTGGTTGAGTTCCTTTCCAATGTGATGGCTTCCAGGTCCCTAAAATTATAAAAATTAGCTTCAGAAATTTAGCTACATATTCTCAATTGTTGAAAAAACATACTTGAAGTTCTCGCACATTGAAGGAACGTATTCATGTTTTGGATCCAACACAATTGATTTCACCATCCCCTGGACTGGAAATTGTGGACTGTTGATGTAGATGTTGACTTCATTTTCCATTCCAATCCTTGCATAAAAAGATGAAGGAAGTGATCCCAATTATGGCAACATTCTGCAACAATAATCAATTGATTACTCGTTTCTTTGGATATCATTTATAAGAATATCTGCAGATTGAATACTCTCCTAAAATTTTCCAGAAATCCGATTGTCATCACGTAGTTTGGACAAAAAATTGCAGTTGTTATTGTTAATTGCCGGGAATTCCATTTCCAAAATTTAATTGACTCAGAATCTACAAACAATTATTAAATTATGTCAATGTCTTAAACACCAAATTACGACAATAAAGAATTTATCTCGTTTCTTATAATTGCAAAATTGTAGTAACTAACCTCAATGTATATTGAAAGAAATATCCATCAAATAAGATCATATTTTGATATCTTTGGATGTAATCCACTGGTCCATGAATTATTGGGTTGATGTAAATGATGGCGAAATGCACTAAAACACTGTCAATTAATTAAATTGCCCACAATTAACACAGTAAATACTCTCCGTTGAGACATGGCACCACGTTTATCACAAACTGCAAAATATCTTTGTTTACTTTATTTGCATATTGCGTGCTATCTATTTCGGATTCCGTGTGCGGTCACTACTCAAGTTCAAGTAAGAATTACTCCAAAATCTATAGATGGCGAGTCATGTACGAATTTGCACAAAAGATGAAACTGAACACACGACCTCAAATCATTATAATTTTCAAAGCTTATTGGTTCAATACTTTTTAAAAATTTTATTTTTTTAAATTTTCCATCAGTCCAATTGCTCATATATTTTTTCGGTTATCAAGCGGAATAATCATCATTATTTGCAATAAATATTAGTAATTGTAGTACCTATCTGATAAGTAATTTAAAAATTTGAAATTTTCCTAGGCACCACGAAATTGTTTTTTTGGTAGAATAAAATAAGGGATGATGGGACTAAGAAAAAATCAAGCAATCCATACTATAAACCAAACATTATATTACAATCATAGCAACTTGTTCCAGCGTGAATTTGCGTTGCGGTGTGATCAACATAGTGTAACTTTGCTCATGGGAGTTGGGAGTTTTCCAAAGTTTTCCTCGAACCCCCAAGGTGGCACTTTCTTATAAATTCCCGCTTTAATGCGCGCATCTTTCTCAATAACTACATTCCCGCCACCAACTCTGCCACCACAAAGATTCCCACCATCCTGGCATAATCAAAATGAACATTCATAGTCAAAAAGACTTTGGGGGAAGTTAATGGCCGCATATATCTCGGTTAATTGCAGTGAATATTAGCAAATTTGGGGGGTGTATGCTACTTTAAAACTAATTGTTTTTACGTTTCCTATAAAGTTAGCAGACATCTAAAGTATGCAGTCGAATTTGAAGCTCATTTATATTTCTAATTGTGATGTTTGTCTTCCTCTAATTATGATTTATACAACGTACATTGAAGCTGATGTAACAAACTAAAATATTATGGACTCAATTTTTATGACATTGTAAATCGTCTTTTTCGATGATTGATAGCTGGACATAAATTCTTTACAAATTCTTCACATGATACTTCAATAATTGGCTGATCATTTTCCTGAAAAATCGATTGATATAAATGATCAATGCCGGCAAAACTCCCTAAGCCAAAATTTGGTTTTATTAACTAACTCGAGGAAATGTTTCCATATGGTACAAAAGATGAGGAAAATGCGAACGACACGTGTGATAAAGAAATTGTCTCTTACACGTCCCATAATTGAATTACTTGGTTTCCGGGCGACATTTCGTATCCCAGTCACGACTTATTTACTTAAGAGTATAAATGTTCCGGGACGTTGACAGAAGTGAACGCCAAGGCAGCCGCTGCTCCAGATGCTAGTTGGTTGAACCAAGGCACAAGAATCCCATAGAAATAGAAGGATATGCTTGAAATATAATGTTTGCTCTCCTATTTTATGTTTGGGTCGATGCGAGGTCACTTTGGTTTTGGGTCACAGACCATACGATTACAAATATTTTCTGACCATAGCGGTTTTTTTGTAATTGTCCTGAAAGTTCAAAAATAAGAACAAAATATATGCTTCAATTAGTTGTGAAGTTTAAATAATAAATATTTCAGGTTACGAAACTTTTAACAATTTTTCAAAGTTTAGTTTATAGTAGATAAAACTTATGATAGAAAATTATTTTTCTTATGATATTTTTAAATTCTTCTCATTGTCAGTAGGTTTAAAATATAAGAAATAAAAACTGTTTTTGTTGGCTAATAAAATTTAATAGTTGATAAAATTAAAATTACGACTCAGTTATCAGACTAGCATCATAAAAATAGCAAACATCAGAATCAGAAATCCTATATCGAAGCAAATAAATCATGTTGATGATTTAAAGAGAAAAGGCAACTTTAAGAAGAAAAATAACTTGAACTTGGTTGAAATATAAAATGATAAAAGGGAAAATTTTTATGATAATTTATGAATCCATCAGTAAGTAAATGATAGATTTAATTTGAATCCTGATTAAATAATTTTCAAACAAAACCGATTCTTTTCAGTAAATTTCATATCGCTTTTTTCGTTACCAACTTTTTTTAAAATTTTTCTTTGGACGCGATTTCTGTTCTTCCAATTGTCAATCGGGCATGAACATCCATATTTGAAATTGGAAATTGATATTTAAGACCTAGAATTTGATCATGAATTATGTTACAATTGGAATTTTAACTTTTTTCTTTGATTGTCTTATCCCAAAATTGTTATGAAAACGTAATAACTCTGAAGTTTAAGAAAATGTGTTTAGCACATATTGCTACAGCAATTTTGCACTTTTGCAGTACAATTTCAAATTGGCTTGTATCTCTAATCCCATTTGACTGTTTCCTAATTTGAGCTTTTATCCCTTCCATAGATTTTCAAATCAATATTTTTTACGAAAGCTACATCACATATTTCGGGTTTTCTTCTATTATATTTCCAGATACCTTGATATATAACAATATTGAAAAGGGATCTTTTATATGGCATAATATTGTTTGGCCTGTAAGAAAAACATTCTGAAAAGGAAATTTTAAGAAACACCCGAAAACTAAACAATGTACCTACTCAAATAAAGAAGAAAACAACAGGAAAGACAAAAAGGAGGAAGATGTTTTCAGCAACCAAAATAAATTGAATTGTATGATTGATATTCATGATATATTGAAAAACATGACCAAATTGAATTTCCTTTATCGAGGATAGCTACTCCTTTACACAAAAGAACAAAAATATGAAGTGAAACAAAGAAGATAATTCATAATATTTTAAAATATGGGGAGAAAACGCATGTATTATTTAATTGAAATTTGTTTATGTTGTTGTTTTATTTCTTATTTCTCATGACTGAACATTTATGAGATTTATAATTGAATATTGTTCGACCATCGACCATTGGATTACTTATTTAATTTAAATTGAAATTTCATAATTCATTAATAGTTAATTTTCATTAAGTCGTGAGACCACAATTATTTTCTAAAACATCTTAATGAATTTTTGAAATCACCATAACTATTAATGATTGGTAGATGACTCTACAATGTTACCATACTTTTCACATCTTTGTTGTGGTAAGTAATGCAGTGACAAAAATGTTACTGTCAAAATGTTGTCCCAGTGCAAGTATTTATTGCAGACATCCCGAAAGTTTACAGTCTCATAAAATTACGCAAGCTTTCAAGTGCTTTTATTGTGCATCCATTTTTTTTTACTTTCATTAGTATCCTTGCAACGAGTTTTTGTGAATACATTGTAAGTAAGTTTTTCCAGGAAGTTCACACATTCCATAAAACTGTAATAAAGTGGTACAATTATTTAAATGCTCGACGTTTCAAGTTAATTTGTAATTTACATTGTACTAACCATTTCCATACTTTATTTGAGGGTTTGTTACATCACATGTAATAGAAATTTTGAAAATATACCAATTTCTGAAAGCATCTGGATTTTTTAGGATAGCAATTTTTTCGTTAATTAAATATCAAATAACCTCCAAAATTATAATTGATCCATCAACGAAGAACTTATCTGAGAATTATTTATATCTAGAAGGATAAAAGGATAATCTGCGAAGATTTTAAATTTACGTCATCGTTGTCACATATTTTAATATTATTGTCCTCCGTAAGTCGTCTGCAAATAAAAGTAAAGTCAGCGCAATGTCTCCAGGAAATGTCTGCAATTGCCGAGCGTTTACTATCTGGATGTCATAAACCAACATTTGCGACTGTGGAACAACGGCAGCAAGAATATAAAAGTTGCAATTCATCTATTTCTTGTCATAACTCGCTGATACACATCAGCAGTAGTCGGCGGACAAAAATGAACTAAAATCACTTTAGTGTGCAGGACGCCTGAAATTGCATGCGGGAAGCCGGAAGGGCGGCCATGGTGCTCGCAATGTGTTGTTATTTGCTTGTTTGTTCCCGTGCTCTTGATGCTGGTAGCAGGCTTCAGCGTGTTTGTTTGCTTGCTCAATGTTCGGAGACGCGTGCGTGCCTTTTACCCTGAGCCATTTGAGAAATGTTCAGAGATTGTCGTTGTTGGAGCCCGCTGCACAGTTCTGTACCGAGCAACCTAACAACAATGTAATGCAGTAACGATTTTCGTTTCTAGGTGGGTGCATTGGGTACACATTACGATTGGGTGCACATTCGCTCAGGAGGAATCTTGGAATAACATGTTGCAATGTGTAATCCAAGTTTTTTTCGGTGATTCTTTGTCGAAGGCAACGTTCTTTGATGTATTTTCAAGGGTTATTTGGGATGAAATTAGGTATGGGTGATATGGTCACTATGGTTACATTTATAATTTCGATGGGAATCAGAAATTTGATATTAGAACTGAAATAATTCTCTAGAAATTTAGGGTGTAACTTGGCGTTCAAGGATTTCAAAAGGAGGATGTATAAAAAGAGGTTAGAAATAACCTTGGTTTACTTCAGCAACATGTAAATCTGAAAGTTTCAACTGGAGAATTATTGGTTTGGTACCAAACTTGGTAACAAGATGATACCAAAAAATGATTATTTCATAATGCAATGGTATTCAATGGTTTATCAACTATTTCAAAGATATTAACAAGGGATAGATGCTTCCTGTATTCTAGTCAGGTACCACAAATTTTAAGAAAAGAAATCCAAAACTTGATGCTAATGGAAAATATCAAATGATTACAGCTGTATAATGCTTATTCGAGCAAGAAATAAAGGGTAGAGTTTTTGGAGATGATAGCAAATCAATAAGAAATTCACATCATAAGAAACACATCCTAATTTGAATTGAAAACTGCAAATTATCTGCAAATCTGATCCTAGAAATTTTCCAAAAGAAAAAAGATATTTACATTTTCAAATTTAAACAACAAATAATTATTTTTAGAATTACAAATACTCTTAATTTATTTAGGATGGATAAGTTTTAATTGGATTTGTAATTCGCAGTCTACATAAATCAGGACATTCATGGATGATGGATATTGGGTCGATGGAATTCTCTTTGAAATACCCACTCGTTGACATCCTCGAAGCTTTTGTTTATCTTATCGAGTAGGCTTGTCTCTGGAGGAAGAGTCGTTTTGGGACGAGTTGTACTCACTTGTATGTTTGCCCCAGACAATGCAATGACGTCACCATGAAGAAGGGCATGGATGCGATCCCAAATGAAGTGGTCCTTGATTTGCCTGATGGACTGACTCGTTGGATTGTTTAGAGTAATTGACAATGAGGACATGACAACCCGACAACTCAGCCTTCATCATGGTAGATGCCTCAAAACAATAGAGAATTTAAACTGAATTAAAAGTTTCTGGGATTTCTAATTTAAATGTTTATACTTAAGGATGAATCAAATTAAGGAATTTTATTTAAGTATTTGTTGATTTCTAAATTCTTTCTTTACTGAAATTCGGTGATTTCTAAATTGATTTTGCAAGACTTTTTGCAACAATGCAAAACAATTTAAAAGCACTTGGAAATTCTTTGAATTTCATGCCAATTTTTGTAATCTGGATGGTTTTTGTAATTAAAATTTTCTGATGTGATGGGATTATTCTGCATTTTTAGAGTTGAAAGGTTTTTTTAAGATGGTGCGAAAGATATTTCAAAAAACTTATTTTCATCTCTTCGAAAGTTATTCGTTTATCGTTAGCGAAATGGCGGACGGTTTCCGGTTTCCGGTGGATGAACGACTAGCGAGACATATATTGTGTGCAAATATTATACGCACTGGGACCAACGAGGATAATAACAATATTTCTTGTTAATCCGCTTACATGATGAAATGCACCAACGCGTTTTCATCCTATCAACTTATTAGGAAGTTTTGTTTTGCAAGGATCACGAAAATATATTAGTGCATTGCCAACATATCCTAATAAAAAGAAATCATTCATCAATATTATCTCAAATATGCAAATCTTAAGGATAAAGGAAGTAGATACTGATAAAAAAGGACTCCTTCGAAAATTTCTGTTCATAATAATTAATATCTGAAAATAGTCATACAATATTGTAATTCAAAAATCACAGCACCTTCAAATGGCTCGAAAAATTAGAACCCCAGGATAAAATGGTCCTGCGGTTGAAATATCAATAAAAAACAAACGGTAATTAAACGAAACAAAGTTAAATTCTTGGTCCATGAATGGTGAACCATGGCGTGAAGTGTGAAGGCGCCAAAATGAAGTTAAATCAGTTCCGGTGGTTAAGTAAGGTACCGTTCTGCCCCCACACGAACATACTTCCTACCGCCCCCACATTCACAAGCCTGTACATAAAAGGACTCTAGGGATGACGTATCAAAGCAGTAAATCTACGTCAAGGCAAAACGGCATGCGAAAAGTGCTTCTCTTATTCATTTCGAATCCCCAGGGTAGAAAAGATGTCTTTTAAGTTGGAGGGTGGTCGTGAGTTTTTAGGCATCCAAGAACCACACTTGATATGTAGCTCGTTTGGTTCTTTTATTGGCGAAAAAAATTGAGGTCCTGTAACAAAGTTCCCAATTGGCGAGTAAATTTTGAGTATTGATTTTTTCTTTTTCGTCAAATGTTTCCAATTGCAAATTGGATTGCTTTAAGAACTTGTACGAAATTCTACTTCCTCTATGATTTCTCAAGTTATAACGAAAGGGTTCAAAAAGAATGGATGGAATGAAATAATTATTAAATAAAATAAATTTTATTGAGGAGTAACATTATGGATAAAACAATGGGGAAATTATCAATTTGCTCATTAAAAAAATGAATTTATTACACTTTCTTGACTCCGCTCATTTCATCTGAACTGCTTTGTTTGCATATTTCATATCCAAGTAGAAACATCTCAATTATTACCAAGAGAAATATAAAAATATAATGAGGACGAAGAGACTTGGAAGAAATAAGGTCACGTATACGTGCTGAAAGATATCTTGGCAGAAAAAGGGAGAGTTGTACCTGGGAAGAAAAAAAAGGTCCTCGGCATTCAAAAGGATAGAGAACATGGGGATGAAAGATGTAGATGTAGATAAAGGAATAACTCCTGACTAAATGTATCACGTGTTTCATTATTTTATTTTTAAAATTTTAGGTCAAATTCATTTTCTTAAATTTCAAAAACAAGATTGAATTAGTTATTAAGAAAAGATTGGTTGGTGGCTATAAAGAAACTTCATGGTCAAATTGAAGCTATTTCAGAAAATATAAACGAATTGTGGGTGACATTTGCTAATACTTGTCTATTTACCATGAGGAATTTTGGGGACAAACCCTAAAGATGTGATTTTTCTGCTCCATCTAGTCACATCATTTCCACGTTGCCTTTATTTTATTTCCATTCCATTTGAGTCGTTCCTTGGAAACGAAGAAAACGCACGTACATGAATCTTCCTTTACCTTTCTTCTTCGTCCAAATTTACGTCATTTATGTTTTTGCAAGCGAATTCTAGATGTAAGTTTTATCTAGTTTTTTGGTGTTTAAAGTGATGAAATAGTTCGAATTCAAGCGATTTAGAATCGAATTTGAAGGAATCAGAATTTGCTGGAATTACATTATAATTAGCATCATAAATTTATTGCATAAATATTTTCATATCATTTCTCTAATTCTATGTTTGTTCTATGTTTGCAGATGATTTTATTATCAATATCAACTCTCGTCAATCGCTACTGCCAAAAAGATTTATAGTGCAAAAAAGACGTGAATGTGTAATGGATATTCAATCAAAAGTGAGTTTCAAAAAGAACCTAAATTCAAAGACGTTTGTGAATTTTTTGGATTAACTCCAAATTACAATGGGAAATCGTAACCAAATGCAGTTCCTTCTTGGGCCCATTTTGGCTTACATCTTCTTCGGACAGCCAAGATTATTAGGTAAGTTATCGAATATAAAAAACAATTAATTTTACCTATCATACACAGTGAATATACAGTGAATATATAATTGGAATTTCGTTCCTGAGAACGATTCAGCATTCATCTGGCTTTGAAAAAATGATTATAAATTATTAATTAAAAGAAAATTAATTGGCTTCTACCTGAATGAGTAGCCAAATGAATGAGATTAATTTTCAATGAAAGCTGTCGTTCTTGGGAGCTTTACATTTTTACTTCAAATAAGGCGTACATTGGAAAGTTTTTTTTTACTTTTTAATTTCTTCATTATGCTTATGTTATGATTATATGACAGGCAATATCAATTTGAAAATATATAAATTTTAATGAAGCCTGAAAGGTAAAACATATATTATACGCAATTATTATTAATTGGATTAATTAATTGAGCAAAAACATTGAAAAATGAAATTTTATCACAAGCCCTCATGAGTTTCATATAGTGCTGATGAAATTGATAATGATCGATTTACAATAATATTTTACCAACTCTTAACAATAAGTTTTTTTTTATAGTTTTCTATATTCAACTATAAATTTCAAGTGTATCTCTAAAAAAAAGAAATAAATGAAATTACTTCACTAAATGTTTATGTTATCTGTATTGCAATGGTGCAAATAGGGAAATATATCATTAAATATTACTCTTGAGTCGGTGACAGAAATGTACTCAACAACCATGTGTAGCTATGTATGAAAATGGAGGCCGGAAAATATAATTTTAAGTGTGTCAGTTCATGCACTTGCAACCAGTACTTGTAAATGATGTATGCATTTAGAGTATGCTTTATGCATGCAAACTCTCTTATATCTAGTGCTTCACGACCGAATAAAAAGAGCACACGTTGAGAACTCATCTCTTTCTGCGAAAATTTTGAACGAGGACTCGTAAGGACCAACCTCCAGCAAAAAGAAGAAACATGTAGCTACGCAAGTGAAAGCCCATGGGAATTATGTCAGTATATTTAGATGACATATTTGATGCATGCTTCAGGTTTAATGCATCTATTAAACACGTGATGCCAAATATTATGCATCAGGTTAAATTTTACATAATTTTAGATGCAGTTTAAATGCTGAATTAAATGCACTCCTTTATGAACAAAGATAACATTTACAATTATTTTATTCCTTTGATAAACTTTATTTCACAAATGTGAGAAATATTATGTATCTTACTCGTGACTAGAATTCTGGGAATAAAATGCTAATAAAATTAATTTTTGAAAGTTAATATATTTGTTTGCCAATATTTTTTCAAGATTTCAAACATCTAAAAATAGAGCTATGGAATCCGCAACTATTTTGCCTTTTATTCAACCTGCTTAATTGTTAATTAATATACTCAAAAGTGATAACCAACTAATGTAAACATATATTGCAAAATTACTTTCGCAATCTTGAACATAAAACCATTAATTTTATGTTTCACCAATCTCTGCAGCATTAACCTCTAAATAAGGTACTTATCAACTTTTCCTACATTATTAAACTTTCTAAACTCCAGCAACTATCAACAAACTTGTAAACCCGCGAGATATAATCAACCAAAGAAGTCCACAAATAAAAAAGTGCGTTTTTTCTTATTTACATGCAATTCACAGTGCAGTGGTCAGTTGGCAGGTTGTAGGCACTTAGTTGCAGAAAAGTGCAAACAAAATTACATTTGCAACTTTACCAAACTCATGCATAAACAAACAAATATTTCCCAACAGATATTTTTTTGCGTGGCTCATTACAAGTTGCTGCGGCCCATTGCGGCATTTTCGCGCTGTCGTGTGTTCGGTCGGTGTTTAAAAATGCACGCTGCGTACACAAGAATTCATTATGAATTCATTCCAGGATGAGCAGAGTGCAAATCCCGGCCGTTCCTTCTGTGTATTCTCCAACCTGCCATACCGTGGTTACATCGCAAAAAAACTATGGAATGGTTCTATACTTTTAACCACTACTATTTCTATTTTGCAAGTCAGGAAAATTGGCAAAAAAATAACACGTTTAATTTTGGCGATAAGGAATAGTTGTTTCTAATAATGAAAAAAAATACTTTTATGTGTAATTAAATTAATTCATTCTCTTCTCATTAATAATTAAATCATTTAATTTTATGATTTCCCAATAAAAATTCTTTTTTTTGTATTCAATCAGAATGGAAATACAAAAAAAATAATTTCATAACTTTTCGATTGATTTCCTGAATTTACTTTCTGTTATAAATATAAGAAATAGCATCAATGACAACATTATAATTTCGTTGGTTGTTTTTGTTTCTACTTGAAGATATGTCGACGAATTTTCAGTAAACTAATGCAAATTTCAAATTTGCAAAATTTGCAAGGAGAATGATAATTACACTTATGAAATATTCTTTTAGCAGGAAATGATTAAAACAGATGTTTATGTGCATATAATTGGCCCAAAGATGTCCCTGATTTTAAGCTTTTATTGAGATTAAATGAAAATTAAAAAATCTTAAAAAAATATTATTAGTTGAAGCTCTATTAAAAATTTTGATAGTCTTACTTTGAATTTCTCAATCTTCAATTTTAATTAAAACAAAATGAAATTTGAAGATATCCCCAAGTAAACTATTGTAAATTATGCACTTAAAATGTTTGTTTATTAATTTTTTTATATTATATAAATTTGCGAATTTTTGTCTTCACATGAACATTCAGGTTTCTGAAATAGTTTTCTTCTAATTAAATGAAAACTTTTATGAGCAATTTCGGCAAACAAAGCGAACGAATAAAAATTTCTAGAAGTAATTAAGTTGGAGCTTTACTTAAATGACAATTTTATTATAAGAAAATAAGGCAATTATCCTAAGAACTTCTTCACTCAGGGTCTGCTAAATACGCCTACACTTTTATCAGCGTCAACAAGGCGCATTTCAAGGTCGGTAATACTTTATCTGGAAATAAGCAGGCGATGATAGTGTTACTCGTTGGCAGTTACACTGCAGGAACCCGGGATAATCCTGGAACAAAAGGGACATTTGGTCCTTTACACTACGAACACGCTAACGAAGGACGAGACGGTCCCATTCGGGACTGAAGAATTTGGATTTACAAAAGGCTTGCATAATACCCGACTAAGGCGTCTGCAGGCTGCGTAATAAATTTAAATATAAGTCGTGAATAAAAAGTTCGTATGCTCGAGCTCTAAGCTGTCTGGAACTTTACGATGGCGAACAACAATTGTCTCGTCTGGAACAAAAAGCGTATCAGTGAAGATGTAAAATGGAGTTCATTGTTTCATTATTTCATTATTCGAATTAGATTGGGGTACGTTAATTATTTATTTTCTGCTAAAATAATGAAATTAGTGGCTCTTAAATGTCAGGATGATTACTCTCTTAATTGATGATTGACCAATCAAAATCGTGAAAGTTTCAGACCATGAAATTTTTGTCAATTGAACATTTTTAGCTGTGTAAAATTAGTTTCTATTATTTGTAATTTGTTCACCAAAAAATCTTGTCTTTAAAAGTCTTCTTCAGCCATAATCATGCAACATAGTTTCTCATGCAAACATCGAAAGTTTCTAGAAGAATAGCAAATTATAGAAATCTCAAGAGAACATAAAAGTTTTCTCTTACAATAAATAAAACAAGACCTTTTAACTATTTTAATGACTAGTAAAATGTTAAATCATTCTTGTTCAAATTATTGAAGTCCCATTTTAGATTGTTGTTTTTCCTTCTACAATTGGGGGTGCTTGCTAAAGACGTGAACTCATGAGCAATCTACACATGCACAGAAATTCAGCACTCAAAGTTGTTTACTTAGTAAATTTGTTTGAATAGCATTTGGGTTGCTTTTGTCCGGTTCCGATGCAACTTGCAGATTATGCTCGTAATGAGCGAGTTCCACTCTCTCGTTCAACAATGTTGTTGCAACCGCCCCCAAATTCACAGAGCTGCAAACGGAACCGTAAGCATTTCCCTAACTCTACATTGTAAGTACAACTTTAGAATGTTGTAGTTACAGTAAATCAAATCGTACAACTTGCAGGATGCAGAATTTAAGTAAATGTTCCATGACCAAAAACGTGTTGAAATTGTGTCAATTGGGAAACTCACCTTGAAATTTAGGAAATCAATTATGAGACAATTTCGTAAACGTTGTTACAAAATAATAGAAATGAAATATATTGGAAATTACAAGGTCTCATTAAAATTATTGAGGAAAACAATTCAAATTTAATTAAATAACGTTTACCTCTTGCGGATTTTATGGTATAATTAAAATGTTTGTTAATTAATTAAATAACAATATGTGGAAGAAATATGTGAAAATTTTGCAATTAATTGCATTTTAATGGCTTGGTATTTGGAAAGTTATGGCATAGTTTTCCAAACTTACAATTAATTTATTTTCCACCTGATGCACTAAATAGATTTGCGATATATTGGAAACATAAATTAATGTATAATAATGTCATTATATTGGTGATTATTGATATTAATTGCGGAAAGCCATATCAATAAATTGAAAGAAGCAATTTTAAAGTTCTTGGTTAGATTTATTCTTTTGGTCCATTAGACATGACTCAAAGATATAAAAAACTGCCCCAAATCGATGAATGAAAATAAATTAAAAATTTATTAGGTCAGCAAAGCTTTTGAATTTCCGACCATTAAAAAGAATTCTGCGGGAAAATATTAATTGCAAAATATGCAGTTTAGTTTGTACCTAATAATATGAAATTACAAAATTTGCATTTTTTGACTGAATAAATAAAATTTTAATTATCCAAATAAGAACATGAACAATTTTTCAATTGTGGTTTGGCAATAGAATACGATATCCACAAAAATAAAATGACAATATAGAATATCAAAATGGAATTTCTTGATACAAAAAAGAAGTCTGGAACACAAAAGTATAAATTACGTGAAATATAAAACCAAGAGGAATTCTCTCAGGTTAATTTCATTTTCCACGAAATCTTTTCACCTCGAGATTCAGGCATGAATAAAATTGACGTCTTTGATTTCTGGTTCATTGCCTTCCACTTCTTTGTTTGCCTGCTTCGTCTTATTTCACATCGCACCATCATTGATTTCCCTATCATTTTCCACATCGCTGTGTTGATATCTGATATCCATGTAAAGTCAATTTATTTATTTGCGAATACGATATGCGAACATAGCAATAGATATTTATTTTGTTTTCATGGTTTTGAAGCCGTTGATGCATATCAAGTGAAATAATTTAATAAGGAATAGGAACTAATCCATATTGATTAAGAAAATTCCATCCAAAAACGGCATTGATGTGAAAAGCAATGGCAAAACGTGCGAAATGCAATATCACAAATATTTGATGCGTTTATTGGCATGCTCCGAACAAGGGAATCTGAAGAAATATTTCGCATTCCTTCAGATGATTTCTTGGCTGAAAATTAATAACGAGTCAAATATTTGCATTTTGTGTTATGCTCGATTTCCCGGGGAATTTTAATAAAACTAAATTGATTTTTGATGCCAATTTAGAAATATTTGGAGCAGCAGGAAGATTTTTCCTAATTTGTATTTTAATTTCACCAAAAATTATAGTTAAAATGTAATAAGTGAAATCCTTATTAAAATTTGGATATTATTATACATTATGGGCAAATTTCTTTAGTTAATTCATTTATTCTATAATAGTAAAATTAGTATCATCATTACATTAAGAACTTGTTTTGTATGCTAATTCACTTGTACTATTATTAAATATTCCAGATTACTTAAATACAATATCTAAAGGATAGGATTTAATTAAATTCTTTCCAGAGTTGGGAGAAACTTAATTCATGTGGTTTAGTCCTACTAAAGATTTCGCACTCAAGAAGAATTTAGGGTCATCTAGTAAATCCTCAGTAATTCTGTATTCACCCTTTCGATCAGTGCATCTCAACATTTATCACGCATACCAAAAGCCCATGAAAAATAGTTTGCAAAATTCTTTGAGTAAAATTGACTAAATTAAAATTGGCAAATTTATTTTAATTTATAACATTCAATAAATATCCTAAATTTAGCAGACTCATATGATAATCTATAACGACAGGGTTAGAGATATTAATGAAATATAGTTGGACATAACTCGAGGACATTTGGGAACAAGAGGATTGACGACCTTAATACATATTCGCAAGTAATTCATGAACGCCTCGGGGCGAAAAGGACGAAGCGTACTTGCAAAACCGGAATTGGGAACTTTATCAAACTTGCAACTATATCAGAACGCTTTCGCAACTATTATGCGAATACATATGCATGTAAATGCGAGGTTAAGACCTCAAGAATCGCATGGACCGACGAGATCAATGCAAAATGGCATAATTACATCTCTTGATGAAGGACCCAAGAGTTGGGATCCAACATTGATAACAGTGCTTGGTATTGGTGCTCTTGGAAATGGGTGTTCTACGTGTGGGAAATAACGGATGGAAAATAAGGGAAATCTGTTTCAGTGTCTTTATTAAGTCAGGACCGCAACGGACGAACAATCCGAATCTCTGTCTTGAGGGACTCGTTTCCTCAGCAATGACCAATTGTCCTAAAATTTACTTTCCCAGTCTGTGACCCAAAACAATTGTATTATTGGTATAATATTTCCCTTAACAGTCGCTAAATTTAGGGTTTGTTTAAATATTGCCTTGGTTGCTGTTTAACTTCTTTAGTTTTGACCCAAAAGGGTTGATTTAAAATTGGTGGATGAAATGTGAGTCAAAGAGAAAAAGACCCTATAAAAAAGCACCTTGAAAGAGATTAAATAAAATTTCTAGTTTTAAGGTGTGGTTCATTAAAATAATATTTAGAAACTGTATCTCATTATTCACCATTTCTAATTATTCCATAACAAAATTATCGTTGGCAAAATATTTTGCAAATGAAATGAAAATTGAAGCAACTTCAATGCAAACATTTTTAACTTATGACTAAATAAAACCAAGTTTCAAATTCATTTAAATATTCCCAATAAAAATGTATTTAGTTGGCATATTTCCAACTCATTAAATTAATTGAATTATTTGTCGTTCATTTCAGTTTCAAACTAATTAGGAAGACTCCCGGTTTACAAAGGAGGAAATAGCTGTACAAACGTGTGCTAATTCAATTAAATAAATAGCTGTAGATCAAAGGAATACAATTTGCCAATCAGCTCATATCGAACCAATTCGCGAAATTGGAATGAGAATTTCCCTTGAAGCCCATTGCTAAAATTTGCACCTCAGTATTGTACTCCATCATTGTCACACTATTTGATTGGAATTTTTGCAATATTGCTTTGATTCTGAAATGGAACACATCCAGAGGCAAAAAATTAAAATTGAAAATGCTCCTGCATTTCACAAAACATTTTATGGCTCATCATAATACTCAAAAGTAGACTCTCAGGTGTATTTCTTTGGTTCATTATTCAGTTAAGGTTACATAACTTGCAATAAAATTTGGCAACCACTCCAGGGTATTGCGTTAAGGAAATAAGATTTTGTTATCCGCTCGGGAAGCGATGTGGAATGAGGGAGTCGTGGTGATAATATCATCGCATTTCTTCGCATCCTGGTGTTTTCGTTCCGAATTCCTGGAATACGCGACAAAACTTTGCTTTTCGTCGTAATTATGATTTATAGGTGCGATTCATTGGAGAGGTCTCAAGGGCTGCAATAATAACATTGGGTTTAAGACTGAAACGACCGACAAATCCGCATCCATGAAGATTTCAGTTAGTGCAATTTACATTTTCTACAGTGATTTTTGAAATAAGGCCATTATTTTTTCTTTTTTTTTTCTTTTTTTGACAATCAATCGTCCTTTGAAAATATTCTTATTGCCTCGGATATTCTTTAGGTTTCCAAGTTTTCCCTGGAAATGATTTTTTTTAACCACAAATTTCTGATATTTCAAATGTTATAAATTATATATAATTATTTTTTTTTATATTAAAATGCTTAAAAATATTTATAAAGGTAATTTTTAACTCGAGTTTGGCCCAATATTTTATTCAGGTGCGAAAAGTATTTTGAATTTGTTACAACCACCAAAACAGTGTTCAGCTTGCAAGAACAAAAGAACAAAAGCAATTATAACTTTCATCATAACATAACTAATAACTATGCCGCATTGTCAAACATCGTTGGCCCGCATTGAGCGCTTCCGGTTTTAGGATCGTGCAGAACGAAGCCTGGTGCTCACAATTCGCTGTAAAGCACAGCCATTACAACTTTTATTTACTCTTTGCTTATGTCCATTTGTTGCCAAAAACTGTTTATTGGACCAACAATTCCCCGAAAACTGGAACTTTTAACAATTAATCATTTTCCAGTACGAGGTGAATGGTTTTGAGCATTATAATTGAAAAAAATCAGTGAATTTGTAAAATTTGAAAATGTTTGAGATTTTCTCGCAGGTATTGAATTTTGATAATTTCTTGTCAGTTTCTGGTATATTTCTGAAAACTTTAAACTCCACTTTTCATATTTCAACAAAAAATTTGAACACAAATATGAAAATATTCAAAGTAGAGCAAAAGAAAAAGAAAACTACTTCAAAGTGAATAGGAATACTAAATAAAAAATTATAAAGTTCTTGGTTTCATTGGTACCAGGAAATCATCAATTAGAGAAGCGAGAACCTAAGTTGAAGAAAATGCTGTAGGAATGAGGAATTTGTTACGGTCGAAATGCACCAGGAATTATGAAAGGACTCAAGTAGAAAAATACTTTTGCACCGGGAAAACTTTCTTCCCAGTCCGACTGTATTAATAATGCGAGAACAAGGAAAAACTCATCGACAAATTGAGAAAAACCAAACGCCATACTCTTTCAGTCAGCTTCGCCATACTTCTTCGCTTTATACCATTCACAACTGTTTAGTTCGATTCTTCAAGAAGGCAAAAGTTTGGGATCCTGCATTCGTTGCTAGGGACCATTTACCGTTTGCTCCTTACTGGTTCTTCCGATGAAAGGAAATTGTCTCAGTGGTCCTGTTCCCTCTCTCGGCAGCGCTTCGATTGATTCGTAATTCGAACTTTTCCTTCGTTAATTAAATCATAAGAAGACATAAATCTAGTTAACTTCTACGTCTTAAAGTTTCCGATTATTATTAGTGGTACTTATTCGTTAAGGATTTGTCAGTTTTCTCTATTTAAGTGTTTCATTTTATATACTTCTTGAAAAGGCTCTTGTCAAACAAATAATAATTTAATTTGGAAAGTAAAATTTTTGAAAATGAGAGGTTTGTGAAAACTCTTTGTAAACTCTATAAAACCTCTGGGCTCGTTCAAATTTGTAGCTTGCTTTAAGGATAAGATGGTAGTATATACAACAGCCGGTTCTTCAATAAAGTATCTGTTAATTTGAACCATTCACTGTCGTTTATGGAGGAAACATGAACTCTGGATAGGGTTTAATACCCTCCTTACACACATTCGCCATGTTCGTTTCGCCAATCTACGAAGAAATAATGAGTTTTGTCCACTTCCGGTTAATGTGTTTCCGAGTTCATTGACGAGAATGTTGGTCCAGTTTCTGCCCACTCTCTTGGTCATTGCTGTTCGTTTATTTATACTTATATGGAGCTTTTATTAACCCAGCAATAAAATGAACTACCAACAAAGGATATAACTGACAAAGAGCTAGTAAACAAGTTTTCGATGATATTGAATATCAAATTAGAGCAGCAATAAAGGTTTCCAAAAAAACACCTTCCAAAAATGCAGTTGTTTATGATATCAATTAATGTAGATATTTTTTCAAAATATTTTTGAAATTTCAATCAAAGAGAAGTGATCCTTAATATTTTATATTTGATCGATTGAAAAAGGGTTATATTTGACTGGGTTAACATCTATTTTTTAGAACTTGTCCTACCATTTATCAACCTTTATCCAGAAAATGTATAGACATCCCTGGAGATTGTAACGGAAGTTTCCCACAAAATATTGAGGTCGACTGGAGAGTGTCGACTGAATCCTGAACAATGATTAGATATCCTTTTTTTTGCTGAGTTTTGTACCATAGTATCCCTTAATAGTCTTTAAGGGATTTCGAGCTTTAAAATTCCAGATAGGAGAATCATGAAGGATCAATCCAACCTGTATGAAGCCAGGACGAATTGCAATGTTCATCCAGATTTTGTCCATTCAAATTGTTGAAATATGATTATATATAATGAAAAAATCATTATATCTTTAATATCAATTTTCTTCTTTTGTTGCAGGCGTTTCCGGCTTGAAGGATATGCAGATCAAAGTTCCGGAAGCGGTACAAGTTGGCGATACAGTTACATTAGCATGTGATTATGATCTTGAGCAGGTGGCGCTGTACACAATCAAATGGTATCATCATGGCGTCGAATTTTATCGCTTTGTACCGAAGGAAACACCACCATCAATTGTCTTCAATCTACCAAACATCGAAGTTGATGTGAGTACAATTTTGAATAAAACTTACTTATTATAAAAGTTTCAGGAAAAAAATGTGCAGGAATCTAACGTGAATTTATTAATATATTTATTAATACATATATTAACTTTGTACCTTCATTATCTTTTGAAATCAATCCAAAATTAGTGAGTCATTGACGAATTGATTAATTGTCGAAATCCCAGCCACGATTGCAATTGAATCACAACAGGAACAGAGCAATCACGAATTGCAACTGCACATTGTAAACGGACACTGGGAAATGTTGCATGGATGTTAAAGCGCCGCAATAAATCATGATTCAATTTTCGGCTCGCCATAATGGAATTATGGAATATCCAATTGCAAATGATTGAGTATTCACCTCATATGCCAATGAAATCTATTTAACTTGCCAATTCTCCAGGTGTTCAACAAACACACAAATAGATCACAAATTGGTTTCAATTGCTAATTGTTTCTTAATGTTACATACCATTTCAAGATCTTCAAGTTAAATATCAAAATTGTTCAAAATTTGTAGTCATTCAATTATCAATTTTGATAATTTTTGATTTATATAAAAAAATTCTTATGGATATATTTGGATTGGACTGGCATTTAAAACAATACTTTTAAATTAATTTAACAGTATCACATTTCATTTCATAGAACTTTCACAATTCACATAGAAATTTAAAGCTAAACCCTCTCGTTTCAACTATCAGTTTGGATGAATGTCAAAGTTATGGATTATGCCAATGCAGTTGCACATTATTCCGGAAACATTATTCACACTGCGATTGATTTCGCGAACGAATCGTGTGCACTTTATGGTTCTGACCGACGCCAATTTGAAACGCATCATTATTAGTTTATAACAAGGCCCCTCATCGGACAAGTAGGACCATCGCGGGTTTGTTAGACCGGAAATACTAGGAAAGACATAACAAGCAGTATAACAAGCAAGGACACACTGCACGAACAAAAGAAAAATATTTGGGAGGTGTGTGTTAAAGGATAGGAAAGGATCCAAATATAGATTCTTGGAGGTTGGTGAAATTTCCAGAAAGAATAACAAGTTGTCTTTATACGTTAGATGAGATAATAAAACGATGACACGTAACGAAAGGAAAATATATCAGAATCAAGTTTCCATGGTCCTTATTTTTGGTATCATAACATGATTTTGATTTTCCTGGATCTCCAAGAAAAATATGTATTGACTTATAGTCATATTGTCCCCATTCTTGCAAAGATTGATGGTATAAATTTTCTCTAAAAATTTTGTTCCTTTCTGTCAGTAAAGGACGATCTGAATTCAAACCAATCCAAAAATTTTCTCATTTTATTTGGGTATTCACAACCTAAATCTTAAACCTCTTTGTATTTTTGAGGATTGTTGGAACTTTTCTGGTACTTTTTTGATGATTAAGCTTTGGTTTTATTGCTACTATTACTAAAAAAAAGTATTTCTAAAAGAAAATTAATTTAATTCATGAAATAAAATACAACAAACCTCACACGTTAAAAAACAGTTTCGTTTCAAACATTAATTACAGAAATTGGAACAAAACGTCACTTAATTAACATTAATTCATAAAATGAAAACCTCAAAGGCAAAACTGTTTCAAAGCACCCGAGTTCTTTCATAAAACATCTATAATTTATTCTCTCGTGCGCATTTTTCCTGGTCTTCATATAAAAGTACGCAACGCTGCATTGAATATGAAAGCAACGAGCATAATGCATTAGCCACCAACCTTTGTTCAATTTCCCAGCTCGAAAGTAGCTGCATTTATGAGAAAGTTTTCACGTCATCCTCATTGCACGAAAACTTTTATAATTTTTCTTCTTTCCTCACAATAAGCTCATCGTTCACATCCCGACCACGTATGATGTACCAATGAAAATTAGTTTTTATCAGTAATTAATTATTATCAGCCTACCCTCAAAAAGTTTCGTACTAACCACCGAGGAAGGGAAAAAACAAGGGGAGGAATTGCAATAAAAACAAGCAGTGTGCAGAAGACCTCACATGTAAGGATCAACGGATGTCAAAGAAAAACTTCCCACAAGTCACTTCAGCTGTCAAATAAACGCCCAGCAGGCTGAGAAGTTTGTGTATCCGACGACGACGATGTCGTTTACGTGCCTGCTCTAAATGTTCCCTAGATTAAAGTGAAGTTGGTCGTTATCCATTCCAACAAGGGTGAAAGTTGAAGAAAAAAGTTGGGCTGCAATTGCACAAAGAAATAAGAAAAAAAGGCAACAACAAAGGACATTGTGGTAATAAAGATGAACCTCGTGAAGGTTTGGTGTACTAATAATAATGCTGGGTTGGTGTAATCCTTTTTGGGGTTATTACATCAGTGTTATCACTCAAAAAAATGGGTTGGTGTATTCATACTTGCAAAAGTTAGTGTTGGTTGAAGATTTTAATAAAGGTTGGTGAAGATATATCTTGAAACATGTATAATGAAGGATATTACAACGATTTGCATAATTACAGTTTTCTTTAAAACTGGGTTTCATGTTTGATTAGAAAGGTTTGATTTAATCATGATTAAATTTTGGAATTCGATGCATTGTTCCTTGTTTTAGTTAAAAATGATGATAATGATTAAATATTCTTTAATCGTATCCAAATCTAGGTCCTGGAAGTCCTTTTGATTGATGTTTCCGCAATTTTCAAAAATCTAGCCTTCCAAGAGGAAATGAACCATCATATTTGATAGTTTCTGGAATTTAAACTGTATTGAAGTCATCAGAAGAAAATTAATCAAATAGGTTTTGAATGTTTGTGTCCTTAAAGGTAAGAAATATTCAAAGAGGTAAACGAATGTTATCATCAATTACTAGAAGCTGAAGAATGAGCAAATTGATAAGATACAAAACTACTTTTTTATACAACGTGTTTATGACTATCAACCAAATGATTGTCACATTTTTGTAGACATTGTTCTCTTAGGGATATTTCTATTAGATGCTGCAAAAATCCCGACAGGAATTTGTACTTCTTTGCAATTATCAATTAATTTTCTCTTCGCACAACATTGCTGATCCAACCACTTCCATTCCATGGACATTGGAATGGCTGTGAACGCTTCGCTGGCATTCACTCGGCCACGATGCCATTAATCTCAGCTGGTCGTTCATCTCATTGTCAGCGAATGGAACTCGTTACCTGAAGACGAGTCCGAGGTCCTTGCTGGAATGGGGAATTGTATAAACACGCAGAATACCTGAGCTGATCCAGCGGACCTCAAAACCCCGGGTCCGGCACATCCGCACAAGATGCGGAAACCCGGAATGCACCGGACGTCGCCTCGATGGCCGTCTTAGCAGTCTTCGTCGCCCACGCCGTCCGGGAAATTGCACGTTACAAAGCCGCAAGTAGATTAGTACATCGAATAGACCGGAAACTTTACGTAAGGTCGGTCAGTGCGAGGCCGGAAATAAGAAGAGGTTCGCATGACTGAATCCAATAAGGACACCAGGGTTAATAGGAGTAGGTCACAGTCGGACAAATGAGACGGCTGATATGCAGCGCTTCTTCCTCGCCTTCGAGTTCAAAGTATCGGTCGTTTCATTTCTGCTGTTTTGGACAGAGCCATCGTTCGAAGGGACAGCATTCACATTTACAAGTCGGACATGTCAATTTGACCGGTAAGGTTGGAGCAAATAGTGATTTGTGGTCCGGGGTAAAGTCCCTTGATGGTCTTCGACATTTCTGGGTTAGAGTGGGTCACATATTCAGAAAATATAGAGGGTGTTGATGAATTAAGAAGGTCCTTTGTTGTTTTTTGATTGTGGGTACTATTTTTAGTCATCTGAAGATGTTCACAATAAGTTTTTATGACTAAAAGATCAAAGAGGTTAAATTTACAGATATCTTTCTTGTCGTCACCTTTTTACAGTTTTCTTTAAAGAAAATCCATATTTTCCAGAAGATCATTATCGCAAAGTTTTATGATCTTTTTTCCTTCATGTTTTCATTTATGACATAAATGATTTGTAATCTAAGAATGTTTTCATCTAAAATTAAAGTTTAGATAACAAGACGAAAGTTATAGCCTTGTACAAAAGAAGCTTTGATAGTGGACTAAAAGAAGACAAAGAAGAAACTTGTCACTATCGTCTATAATATTTAACAAGTATATGAGGTCCTTTATAAAGCGGTAATATCTGAAGAACTTTATACTCAAGTTAAGGCAAGTTAAAATTTACCTACTAAAACGTTACAGTTTTTACTGAAACCTATTTGTTGTTGGTTATTTGTAAAGAATGTTTGATAAGAAATAAATATAGTCAAGAAAAAGAAAGTCCAAAGCAAATCAAGGAAACAAAATTAACACTGAAGAAAAATCGTAAAAATCTTAGGCGTAATAGATTCAGAAAAAAAATCAAATTATGGTAATAACTAAATTTGGGATATCAACTCACCCTTTACAAAAACGAATCCAACCTGAAAATGAGCTATTACCAGCAATTAAATAGGATACTAGATAAGAAATCTTCACCGTCTTCATCGCCATTATCCTTCTTATGAGTTGAACCCTGAAGACAATATTGAATTAAGTGGTCTACTACAATGGTTTCATTGCTCATTTTGTAATACTTCCTTCAATTTATGTACACCAAGCTGATTTACGACCGGCGAATCCTCCTGCTCTTGGATCATGAACGTCGGTCGGATTCGTTCCCCCGTTCCCAGAACCAGGATATATAAGTATCTCATCCGGGTATCTTCAATTTACCCAGGCTGCTTCCTGCCCGAGTGCATCGTCCAGCAATTCCTTCATCCCACATTATGATATACGACTTGCGGACTGTTGTCCTTTTTCTTGCGGCGCCCACTGTGATTTATAAACAATCCTTGGAATTGATGTCGATGTCGTTGGTGGACCACCCTGCGACACAACATATACATAAAATATGTAAGTTGTGGGTTTATGGTCGCGGACCCGAAGTGGGCGGCGATTTGCAAGTTGCCAGCAATCTGCATATTGTAAATCAGCGCCGCTGACGATAAATTTATAGCGTTTGAAATGATTCCAAGCGCGTCGTCCTGGGCACATTCAATCCCTAAATGATATTACGTTAATGGCTTTCTTCCAATATGCGGCGATTATTCAGCGTTATACGACGCATTTACAACTCGCTTATATTGCGTTCGCGCCTTGTGCCTCCTCATTGATGAATATTCATATCGCGCCTCTTAACTAGACCATTACGGAATGTACGTGCAAAGTTCTCAATGATGTGGAAATCGATTATAATTCAATTCCGAACAAGGCTGTACAACAAATGTCTAGCTCCGGGCAGAATTTTAATTTACATCTTCCGTTTACAATGTTGATTGTATGCTGGTAGACTTTTCTATTCAAATTCAGATCCTTCAGGACTTTTGATATTTCATTGTTGAGCCTCATGTTTTGAAGAGTCCCTCTTTTTTAAAAGTATTGCACAACTATTTTCTAAAAAGAATCGTAACTGACTTTTCTGAATTACAATTCATGAATCCGAATTTCATTTATAGCATTCTGAATTAAAAGTGACCATTTTTGGATTACAATTCACAAATTTGAAAGTCATTTGATACATGATAACAAATCAGAATTGCCTTTGTTTTTTTTTCAGAAATATAATTTATTGTTTCTGAATTACAAACAAAAAAATGAAGAGTTTCAATTTCCAATATTTGGTACAAATTTAAAACTTGATGTCTAGATATCTAGATTTCGGAAATATTTTGGAAATGTGATATGGGTGAAAAAATATATCCAAAAACTCAATTTAAATTTTCAACTAATAAAGTAAACATTTTCATAAACCTTACTCCATTTTTACCACACAAGAGAATAAATTGCACCATTAAAGAGAAGCAAGGAGGCAGAACTATGATGATGATGGACCGGAAATAGGGATCGTTGTGGATGGAACAATCGCCGGAGAATTGTGAACGGATCAGTGCACTAAAGTAATGTGAAGAAGCTACTTCATTCTGTGCAGTGCAAAATTATGCTTTTAATGAATAATTAATGTAATTAAATTAATGTTGTGCGACCCAGATAAAAGTTTTCCGCTCCTAGTAATTTGTGTACAGAACGAACACATTGAACAATGAACTCCTCTTAATTAATGTAATTTACACTTCATATACTTCCTGCTATACACACTTTCAATTCACTAACATTATCTATGAAAATTAGTTGATAATTTTAAATAAACGCAAACAACTTGTAAACACTTGTTTAATTAATTTGAGGTATTTTGAGAATATTCAAGAATGCTGATATCATTAAAAATTTATATCAAGGTTTGGGATTTGTTATTAATTTATGCATTTTGTTGCAGATATATCGATCCAATTCTCGGGAAGTTACATTGAGGAACGTCCAGAAGGAAACTTCCGGGATATTCAAATGTGAAGTTTCAGCCGATGCTCCACTTTTTCATACTGAAATACGTTCAGCTCATCTGCTTGTTGCAGGTATTTTTCTTGATTTACCATATCTATATCGCATTAGAATAAAAAATAAGGGTTCAAAAATTGTTTTTGTTAAACTTGTTGTGATCAATGCATTTAACTACAATTGGCAAAATTGCTTCATCTGTTGGTCGATTCCAAGCCCATATTTATCCATGCAAATTCCGTTCGTAATTACGTATGTTCGTGTGACACTGTTTGGCAATAAATTAGTTTTGTCACTGCGGATTCGGTCCACTATTATTACCATTGATTAAGATACTTACAATTAGTGCGTAATAATGGACTAATTGTGTACTGTCGGATTATCATATTCAACCCATGATATTTGAACTATGTCAAAACAAGGACATCAAGGGTTATTAATTGATTTGAAGTACATATGAAGTACAACTAATGAATCTGTATTAGTAAATTAAAGGAAGATCAGATTAAAGAAAGCATCCTATATTTGGATACTATTTCAATTAATTTTATTTCATGTTATAGATGTTCCAGAAGACCATCCTGTCTTACGAACCGAGATGCTTAAAATTCCTCAAGGAGCTAATATTAGGGCTAATTGTACAACTCCAGGATCATATCCACCAATGAATATCACGTGGTATATAAATGATTCAAAGGTAAGTAAAAGTTTCTTTGAATAAAAATTACAAATTTTAATTATAAAAATTTATCAGGACCAAAAGTTATTTTATTCTGAACTTTTGTTCAGTGCCAACATATAAAATACAATTAAGATAAGATTATTAATTTAGAGATATCAAATTCAAAAAATTGGCCTTAAAAGATTTGAAGATGAAATGACTGAAACACTCCCAAGTGAAAAACAACAAAAAAAGTTAACACATTTAATAATAATAAATTATGATTAATGGCAAATTATTTAACAGAGTAAAAATTATACAAAAATATCTTTCATAATATTATAGGAAGCTTAAGGATATTATTTCCAAATACCAAAAATATCATGATTTCAAAATTATGTGAATTCAATCAATTCAATTTAATTAAATTTTGGATAATTCTCTGACGTTGAGAAACTCTTCAGAAAAGGATGATATAACTTGTATGGGTGCACTCGTAATGGAATTAGATCAGCGTCCGAAATGTGACACTTCAAGGAATAAAGTTTTAATTAAAACCATCCACTCCAATCCATCCGTACGATGATGAAATGAAAATTAGATATTTCTGACAACAAACCTTTCATTCCGTTTTCCTCTCAGCCAAATTCAAATCACTATCACAACTCATTGTAATTGAAAATCATACTTCACGGTTGTTTAATTATATTATGATTGACATTTTGAGTGTTTTCTTCACAATATTGAAAACCAGAATCCTAAATAGATCCAGGATGAAAATTAACGATTACCAACAAACATTGTTGTACATTATGTGCCTGAAACACTCGAGTTGGTGTAATTAACAAGTATTCAGCGCGTAATTGTCCTTTGATCCTTTGTTAGTCTTCATTAAAACAAGCTCAGTAATAATCTACTTGCTCGTGAGCGGCATTTGAACTGAATTTACAGCTACGGTTTATGTGGTCCTGCTGAATTTCGGGGATTGTGACGTTTGAATTCATTTTATATTTCCGGTAATAAATATTAGTCTTATGCAAAATAATCATTACATTTTTTGCGGCAGGAAGTTTGTCAATTTATTCTGACCTTAAACATCATAATTTCTTATAATCAAATAATTTATCAATTCATCAATTGATTTCATTAATTTTATTGATTTTTTTATATATACTTCATTTATAAGTGGTTTTAAAACGAAATTTGATTACTTCTATCATCCATAACTTGGAATTTTTTTCTTCCTAATTGAATTACAAATTACAATTTACAAAATAGCTTATGACACTTAAATTCCTGAAGATAAAACTAATTGTACCACTGAGCTTGAACAAAGATTGTTCAAAAGTGTCGTCTTCTTTCTTACTTTTCTTCCCCTCTGCTTCGAATTTATATCCATTCATCCACGAAGAATTGGAAGTACTTCAGATATATTGCACTATAAATACGAAGGACTGATATACTCGTCGCTGCCATATTTATCCTTCAGTCCTGCAGTTTCACTCCTTGACAAAGAGTCCAACAGGAACAAAGACTCCAGTTTAGCCGTCTTGAGTATTGTCACCAAGTGACTTCTTGACTCCCAAAAGGAAAATCCACTTTGGTCATCGACCCGATAACATTTTATCTTTAAGTTCACTCTCACTTACTGCTCTATTCTATAGTTTCCGGTGTTGTTTACTAGTATGCATAAAGAGATCATAAAAGCATCGCTTCAATAACAAATTTCCCGAAGATGCACATCATGGAGATCTTTCATGTCTAAGTATTCTCACATTTATAATAAAATTGAGCATTAATTTTTTACCATGTCGTAAACCTAAAAGTAATTTTATTCTGTTTGATATCTTTTAGTTAATTATTATGTTTGTTTCTGGGAAGGATATGTTATATGAATCCCTACAAATGATAAATTTGAAAGAGAAAAGTTCAACTTATGGTGTCAGTTCGGAAAATGAAATTATAGTTTTGACTACAGTTAAATTTCACTTATTTCTACTACTACTTATTAAGAATTTAAGAAAAAAATCAACATAAATCATGAAATAAGTTTGGTATTTCGGATTTACTTAAGTATTAAATTAGTCCCTTATTTGTTCATCATCCAGAAAAAAAAACATAACAAATAACAATGTCTACTAATTGTGTAATTTCAGGCATACCAAAATATTTCTTGTTCTGAAAGGGATAATCCTGTTTTCAAAGGATTTATCTCGTTTATCCTACTCATCTCGTTTCTGACTTGTTTTTGATACCATTATCTCGTATGTCTCGTTTCATAACAAAAAAAACTATCAAGAAAAACCTAATTATGGAAAGACTGAATACAAAAATTAGGAAATCTTATATTGGATATTTTTCTTCAATCTTTGCTGCTTTCTTTGACTGTTCCATTTTCCATTCAAATAGAATTAATTATTTTTAGACTACCAATCATCACATCGACTACCAACCCATGAAAATTACCTCTTTGAATTGCATCCACATGGGTAGAATATTACCTAACTTTTTCCCTATTGCAACATCCTGATTGATTAGAGGCTAAAGTGTGGAACGATGGGGGGGCACTGCGAATGACTTCAATGAAACTGCGGTGCACGTTTTTTGCGAATGGTGCCTCTTTTTTCCCTTTCGGCTTTTTACCATCGGCACGAGAATGCCAGAGACTCCCTTGCGGCCTTTTAATTTAATTTATTGCCAACTTTGCGGCCGTGCACTTCGTGCACAAATAACGCTCCTGCCTTGTATTCGTTTCGTTACATAAGTTTAAATTAATACTGATTTCATTGAAGAGTTTTCATCGTTTTTTTTTTCGCGGTTCGCTTAGCGATGCCATTGGAGCATGAGGTTGAGTGTGAAACTTGTAAAAGCATTTCCTCCGTTTCACAAGGTATAATCGAAAAAATTACGGGCGCCAATGCGTTTCAATCGCTTGTATTTATTTTTGTATTTATTTATCACTTCAAATTCGATTAACATCATTCGTATCAGAAGATTCCAGGAGATACGTTTTTCAAATAAGGCAAATTTAAAATTTTGTGACAAACTCATTATTCAGTGATTTTTTTTGATTTAATTAAAAAAATCATTTAGATTTAATTGCCTCTTTATTTCTATATTAGTTTAGAAGTTTTTAAATGAATATAAAATTAAAGGAATGGTAGAAAGACAAACAATTTAATGCGTTCTTTTAGAGTAGCAGAAAAGAAATTTGATGACAATATTTCTTCATTTTTTGTAAATAAAATTTGATAAATTTGAAGGTTACTGCTCTGACATAATTGGCAGGTTTATGTAACACAACAATTTTTATCGTGTTTTATGCCATATTGATCCAGATTAGCGAAAGAAATAACTATATTTGTTGGTTTCTGGTCGAGATATGAGTATAAAACGTTTACCAACTTTCATATAAAATATCGAGTATATGTATAATCGTTGTGTGTGCATATTGCAATCCTGCAATTCTGTTGATGACCTTCTACCATTACCTATAAACACCACTCTTCAACATGTACTGACTGTAAACCGATTAACGTAATGGCGAACATGAGCAATTCGTAAATACTCCAGCCAATATTGCATCGTTTACAATTCACGATCGATTAAAAGCGTTATTAAAAATATATGCGAAATCCAACTGTAGTAATTATTTCATCGTTTGCAGACTATCAGCTTGTAACTTGTTTATTACTTTACAGTTAGAGAACAGTTAATGACAACTTATAATATCTTTTAGTATCAAAAAATATACATATTATATTACAAATTTTATTTTACAGATTTTACCAAAATCGGTACACATCGAAGAGTCCATCAATCGATATGATGCCTTGCCAGGATTGGAAAGTGTTCGATCGATGATCTATATGCGTTCAACACAGAATCTCTTCAAAAATGGAAAGTTGAAGTTGAAATGTTCAGCATCCTTATTTCATCTGTATAACAAAAACGCACAGGTGGAACTTTTAGAAGAAGAACCCTCGATGGCTCTTGTCATGGTCTCAACGACACAAAAAAGTGATGGTACATATGGTTTAATTAACAATTGTTTCACAACAAATCCATTATTTGAATCAGATTTCTTGAATTAACTTTGTTTGTAAAATTAATTCATTTTTAATTTTATGTTGCTATTTCTTCCAGGAATCAACATGTCCAGATTTTCATCTAGCATAAAACTTCAGGACTTCATGTATCAGTATTACATCTACGCTTATCTGCTGTACAGGATAATTATCCGATAGAATCTTCGACAATGATTCTCTGAACTAAAACAATGTTTTATAGAAATCAAGTGATAATGTATGTAAATAAGATCAAAAATATACAAGCAATAATTACAAGATTAAGTTTAAGGTTAATAAAAGTATTCTATAGATCAAATTAAAATTGAAAAAATAAATAGAGGAATGGGCGATATTTATTATTAATCTGATTATAAATTCTATATTGAAAAATGTGTAATGGAATATATAATTGTCAAAATTTCAAGTGTTTTTAAGTAAATTAACTTTACATAATGAAGACATTACAGAATTGAATACTTCTTCGAAGAAGTTTAAAAAGTGAAGGTTTGTATATAAGTAAATATAAGGAAAAGTCATTATTTCATACAATTAATAACAAATGTACTCTAAGATAATAAACTGTTAGATAAAATTCATTTTAAATTGATTTGTTAGCATTAGTGAATTTCCGCTGACAATTTTTTGTGACCCTTCAGAAAGATGTAGTTGAAAATTCAAATCAGGACGAGTTAAAAGACCACAACCTTGAAATCCAACCCAAAATTTTATCCTCCCAAGACTTCCTCATCATTGCAAATTGTACTTCATCACATGATATCGTTTTTATTATCCATCGATCCAGGAAGATACAGCAAGGTAAGAAATAAAGTTATTTTAATTGTGTAACTTTTACTCCGTGGTAATGAGAGCTCGGTGAGAAAGGACCCAATTCATCACGTCCACCCAACTTGGGCTGCAGACTAGAAGCAACCACTCTTCAGCTGGGAAACCGAAGAGTGATCGATCGGGCTGATGTCTTTTTCACCTGTGCCTTGCAATATATGACTACACTTACATCTACAGAGTGTCCCAACTTTCCAAAACCACCATAACCCCCAATAATGGGTTGAACCCTCCTGGGGCCAAATGTTAGAACTATCAAAATTTCAAATTATTACCCTGGAAAACAGAATTTTTGAATTTCAAATTGCTGGATATATTTAACCAACCCAGTATAACATATCAAATTAATTACTCATTATGTCGAAAACAGACAACAACCGCTTTTTGGACGCACCTTCATTTTCCACCATCATCATTGTTGTTCGCTCTAGTTATACGAGTGTGCGTGGGAGTAAGTTTCACCGGTTGGGTTCCACGTAGTCCTGAAGTTACAGCTGGGTAAGCGATGTAAATGATTAAATAAATACTTTAACAAGACAACAGCGGTTGCTCGAAACCCGTCCATTTGTTGTCCGACAAAGGTTTCGCGCCTCGCAATGCTAACAGATGTATTCGAACCTAGAACCAGTTGAAAGTTGCCTGCCGGGGCAGAAAAGACTGGCTGGGAAAGTCGTCTGAAAAGAGGGCACACAAATATTTCCTGATGGGTTGCGACTAGACATTACCCAACTCAAATACCGAACCTAACCCGAAATACGTTAAGTGATGGATGTATTTGGTACACGCCCGTGGGGTTCACAACCGTCGACGAAGTGCCCTGTTCGTACCATTGCAATCCTCACGAGTGCAAGAACCAGATAGTTCTGGAATAATCCCGTGGGAGGATGGGCTGATATCCTGTAGATGCCAATGTTTCTCAGTCTCTGTTGATGTTCAGTTCAGAGGTGTTCAAAGTTATACACAGACTTTTGACTTACTTTTACTGTTGAACCTATGAAGATTTTTATTGTTTATGAAGCTATAAGATTTATTTACTAAACGTCAAATTCAATTTGGTCTATTAAAAAATCAAAAAATAAGATTTTTTAATGAAACGAATTTTGATACGTATCGATTATCGATAGATATTTTGCATTTAAACCAGAATTAAGTTTGCAATTCATAGGAGTACAAAAATTAGATAGGTCAGGATAAACCCATAAAATGATATTCTAATATCCCAAAATTCGAAGGTTTTTCATTCATTATTACTTTTGAAATTGAAAATCTTTAAAATTATAATTTGATTTATTTTCACTTTGTAATTTATGAATATTTTATTGTTTATAAAATTACAAGGTTTTCTATTAGTGCCACTTTCAATTTGGTCATTCATTAAATCACCGAGAATGTTGTTTGATGGATTAATTATTGATGTGTATCAACAGACATTTTGGGTCTAAATCAGTATTAGGACTAATTTAATGAACATTGGACTAATTTGATCCGATTATAACGGAATTAACATTGTTTGGCTGACATCTCTGATCATTGGGACGTTCGGCCAATATGATATTAGTATGACATTCAACTTGAAATAACATCCAAATGGAATCTCGAATAGAAAAACAGCAGATGGCTGGAAAAGATTACAACTCGGTTTAGCTGTGCAGAAACTTTTCCGATTTAATGGGCTGTATCTAAAACACGGAAGTAGTGATAACGAATTACAGCATCATAACGCTTAAAAGTTTTGCTATGTTTGTGGCTACAAGAAAAAACATACCAAGTTAACCAGAAGTAGAAGAAAAGTACGATCAGATGAGATAATATTCAATATCTGAACATATTTATGGCAATCGATTTAGTTCTAAAAATATTTTTACCTTCACAATTTTCAATTTACATACTCTCGAAATTTCCAAGCCATTTAGCAAAAATGCAATAATTTTCCACTTTGCTTTGAAAATTTACTTTCCATTTGTTATTATTTCTTCAAATATGATTATTTCTACTTAACCTGTTAATAAACATTTATTTTATTTCTTTTGATAATATTCATCTATGCTTTTTCTAGGCTATAGTTTTTCCAGTATCCTATAACATGATATTCTGAACCTATTATTTATTGAAGTATACAGGATTTGATTCTGAAATCGATCATCTGAGCAACCAAAACTGTTTACTAAACTCTAAACTGTATACTTTTATAAATTAGAAACAATATAACCAATAAGCTATAAATTATTAAAAATTTTATGTATGTATGTATCATTTTAAATGGCAATTAAAACTCATAGGAATTTGAAGGGGAACTTGGGCAAACTTTATATTTGCATAATTAAAACTTGGCACAATACAAAGGCGCCTTCGGAAATTAAAGGAAATTGTTACAATCTCATTAATGAGGAAGTTGGCTACGAGCGCCGCATCGTAATAGGATATCATTAAGCATTGCCAATTTTGGGCGCAGGCGATGGCACACTTCCAACGCCTCCAAATTTACGTGATAATTCTAATTGGGACACTAGATTATATCAATACCCGATGTAAATCACATTAAGTTATGAACTTACTTTTCCAGTCTAATGAATTTTGTTTAGGGTTTTAAAGTTGGCAAATGTAAATCCATAAGGCAGAAGAAAAGAAGGATCAATTAATTCATCAGATAATTTTGAGTTGTGTTATAGAATTGATGATTATTGATGACAAGATCAAACACAACATACAAGAACATAACACATCAATATCATAATAACACTAAAAAAGCACGCTGTACTCAATGTGTTTAAAATTACTTAGCAATAACTGAATGTTCGAAAAATATCATAGCTACATATGAAAGCATAAATCATGCCTTTCAAAATGCTTTTTTGATCATGAAAATCAGTCGAATAGTTCTTGAATTATATGAAATTAAAATTCTAATAAAAATTTACATTATAGATAAAATACACTTGTTATGTAATACATTTTTGAGGCGTCATCTATTGTATTTTATTCCATTGTAGTCGCATTCCTTGCATTCCATAGCAGGTGCATCATTGTTGGTGCGTCGTTGTTAGTTGATCATTGTTCGCGCTGACCAGTTCTCTGAGTCAGCACTTCTTTTGTGGACTTGATTCTCATAAGAAATTCGAAACGAACTAATTTTCTGCTTATATTTTATCAATATTTCCGAACAAATGATCCAAATGCTTTCAAATTTTCAGGGATTGTTTATTATATATTCATGGACATATTTAGGGACTTACAATATCGGGAATCAATTCGTTCATAAGTTATTAATGTTTATAAATAATAATAATTGATTTTTCTTAATGGAATATCTGATATTTTAAAACCTCAATCCGAAAATCATTCAATATTTCAAAATATTTGTTGTTTAATATATTTGTCTAAAAATTTGATGCTTTTCGTTGACTTTTATTCCAATCTGATAATATATCTAAGAACTCATTGAATTTTGAAAACACATATAAAAGTCGGAAATTTTGCTGCAAAGCTTTGTTCAAAAAATTTGTTTTATTACAATAAACAAAGAGTGAGAGAAATAAAATTTCCCCAGCTATGCTTTTATTTCATAACAAATTACATTCCGCCCATGGCGAAAACACAATTGCCTCTCATAATCGCATATTACAACATACATTTTGACATCGTTTGTGCGAATGCACGCGGTAATTTACAGGCAGCGAACATACAGGGAAATGACAACAGCCTGAGGCGCAGGATAAAAACTGTTACAAATAACCCAATATACTAATTGAATTACCGACCACACAGAGCAGTATATTATGGAAGTTGTGTGCTCCACAGGAAACTACTTGTCGGTCTGTGTGGGAATGGGGGTGGCAACGTGCCCACAATCGGGAAGCACGATCCCGAAATGCGGGACGCGTCCAATCACATACAGTTTGTCCAAATTCCAGACGCTCCCTGAAAGCACTCATTCACAAAAGATACTGTAGTCGTACGATAATGTTGGAAGATTCATCTAAATTAGTTTTCGTAGAAATGAGTACTCATTTATTCTTTGACATGTGCCATCGATCCTTGCTGGATAGAGAGAAAGGACTTTGGAAGGGAAAGGTCAGATGAAGGTTTTTTGGAAACTGGATTTGTTGTTGTTTTGTTTGAAGATTTCATTACAAGATTCAAAAAATATATTTGTGGAGCTGGGTTTTGGATAAATATGTATTTTTAAAATTCAGTTCCAGAGAAGTTAGAACTGGAGACTAGGAATTGGGAAACCCTTTATTTCTGATATTTATTTTTGATCCTTATCAAAACGGGATCTTGAGAAGTGATATCTAAAAAAATTAAATTCTGAAACATGATCAGTTCATGGACCTATCTATCCCTATTCTTACAAAGATTTTCCAGAAAAATGGGATATTGCTTCATAAAAACATTGCTTATAATTAGAAACAAACCAAAGAAGAAAAAAGTCACTCATTTCGTTTTATTGATCATTATTAAATAGGGACCTTGAACAGTGGTATTTCAGAAGAAGGTTATTTCTTGGTCTGGAATGATAATTCTTTCAGTATTTTTCAGAAAATGGGATATTACTTCCGAAAGATATTGTTGGAAATTAGGATTATATCAAAAAGATAAAAGATACCCATTGCATCTTTGATTTGGACCATTGATCCTTATTCTTTTCAGAAACAAGATTAGCTCTTGGTCCTGTGTGGTAAATTCCTTCAAACGTTTTCCAGAAATAATCACGAATTGTTGAAAATTACAAATAAACAAATACAGAAAGAAGTCATTGATCCTTATCAAATGGGATCTTCAGAAATTATTGTTTCCCTATAAGCTTTATTAGTTGATGAACTACTTTGAGAATTCCTGCAAAAGTTTTCCAGAAAAAATGGATCATTGCTTTCTGAAGACATTAAAAAGAAATATACCAAAAAAAACAAAAGTCAGGATCAGTAATTTCTTTTTTGACATACAAATGGTTGAATAGACATGTTCCTAATCAAAAGTGGTTTATCAGAAAAATATTTTTCTGGAGTTAAATTAGTTTTTCCTCGTGTTTGATAATTCCTTCAAAAGTTTTCCAGAATAATTGATACTGCTTTGTGAAGAAATAATTCTCACCAATTTCATCATTGACATGTGCGATTGATCCTTAGCAAATTCAGACCTTCAGAAGTGGTGGGTCAGACAAAGCCTTCCCAGAAGCTTAATTAGTTACAGGTCCTGTTTGAAGATTCCCTCGAAACTTTCCATCGCATAAGGAGCATATTTGGGAAGTTGGGATTTTCGAAAATCTTCTTCAGAGAAAGCATTCCCATGCGTGCCCACCGCTTGGTATGCGTTTGGCGGGTTGTCGTCGGCGGCGCATGCTGCGTGGTTGGGGCCGGCGTCGGCGTCGGCGTCGGCGGCGGCGTCGTTGCACGAGAGGAATTCTCTGGAGGGCGGCAGGATGCGCGCGTACCGAAGCGATGCTGGCTTTCCCGCTAGTCGGCGTTAATATCGGGAAATCCGTACCGAGAGGAACTTCACGAGTTCAGTTCTCGGAAAGTGATGAACGCCGTCGCGTGCACCGGCTGAAATTTCCGCGCCTTGCCGCCACCGCCACAGCCGCCGCCTCCGCACCTCGCAGTCGTCATGCAGACACTTCCCGTTTTCCGGCCGGGATTGCCAAAATAAACCTGCACCGTACGCCGACACTCGGTCGGGAGAGGCATTGACAAATCGCTCGGAGACAAAACGCGCAAAATCTCAGAACGTATAGAGATGTAAAAAAAATGGGGAAATTCGTGCACGTCTACAGGGGAAACATGTCAAATCTTCGCGAGATTTAATTGAATTCGAGGTTTTTAACACGTACGAGAATTGTCAAAAAACATAAACGTGGAATCAAAATTAAAAACGTTAAATACGTGTAGTATTTAGTGATTTTATCATATTCGTTAACAACATTTTTTATTATTTACTGAAAGCAATCAGAAAATTCAATTTTCAAAGGCTTCGTTAGTGGTAATTAAAAATATTCGATCCTTTAATAATAATTTGAATTATTTGTAATGACTCTTTATAAATGATTCTTATTTTCTTCATTGTTTGATTATCATTCATTGTTTTCAAATGTTAAACAGTAAATTCCAAAATAAACAAATTGCATTCTTTCCTTTAATAAGATCTGAATCATGATACCATTTTTCTAATTGGTCATCAAAGGACAATTGAATAATTTCTACACTTTAAGCGTAATTAGTCATTATTTAATTGCATAATTTTCCGAGAAAATATACATTTAAAATTTAATAAGATTGCTTTTAACAATCATGAACCATCTGAATTTGTAATCATTTTCTATTTTTTATTAATATCAAAACAACTAAATTCATGTGTTGAAATCAATAATATTTACCATTATTTCTTCTTAGAAAACTGAAGAAATGAAGAACCAAGAAATGCTAATAAATTGAATTTTCTGTTTCTTTATCATGAAGTGACATCGATTGATTTTCCTAAATGAGAGATGTCAATAAAGTACGTCCATCAAAATATATCTGACCATGGAAAGAAACGTTCCATGAGTGGGAGATTCCAAGGATGAACTATAAAGACGTTGGTGCATTTTTTGGATATATTCCAAGAAAAAATGGCACATTGGAGGGAAAACTTCTCTAATCGAATGGATTTTCTTCTTGGGGCTGTTTTGGCCTGTTTATTCATCCTGCAGCCTGGACAAATAGGTATGTTTATTTCTAACCTTCAAATTACACCAAATTTAATTACAGTAATTATGATAGTCCTTGAAGGATAATTACATATAAAAATTTCAAAGATTATTTTCGGCTGATTAAAAATAACTGAGAATTTTGAGTGTGCAAGAAATTTTGAATTCCAATTTCAATATTAGTTTATGAAATCATTTTTATTCAAAAGAAAATACTCTGTTTTATCTAGAATTCAAAATGATCAAATATCTGAAATAGGACTGATAAATGAAATTTGATTTTAAGATTGGAATAATAACATAATAAAATATAAAATAATTACTTCAAAACTAACAATGATTAAATTTAATTAAACCTTAAGGATAATCAAATTTAGAATTAAGATCAAACTTACAGGAATGATCCTGAAAGACATTTAATTCGAGCCCAACTTATCCACACATTACCTCTAATCTAATGGGATATTAGCAGTTAATACATATCTTATGTCCCTTAATGGGGCATTATCAATGTGCCGATATATGCTTGTCAGATTAGCAGTGCGAGCAAATCGAGCCGCATTTTGCATCCCATTCGTTTGTGTTGGCAAGCATCTAGCTAGGTACTTACACCCTTAAGCTTCTCATTATAACATTCCTGCCAGCCTACTAAAGGCTCGAGTCTGCATCTCAGCTATACAATCTGTTGAACGACGATGCTTGAAGGGAAGATAACCTTCAAGCTATTGAATTTGATGATATCACCGATTTGATTGAAATTTAGGCGCGGTACAATAACTGCTAGATTGCACCCTAAATGAAAATGCCAACGAAGGATGACATTGAAAAGAAAAGTCAGCACGTGATGGTTGCATATTGTATTCATATTATCGACAATCTGGAGATTCAAGGAGAGAGTAGGGATGTTCGCTTATCCAATTTGATGTTGAACATTCCTGTAGATGTGAGAAAGCAGGCTTCGATTTAGGTGTCGTTAAGGAAATTATTAATCAAACACTTTAGATCCGATCGGGAAATCAATAGACGGGTGAAATTAATTAACACCATTCCTGCTTATGTGTTTATTTACGCATGGATAAATATTGGAGTTGCTCTTCTATCTAAGGTTGAGCCTAACTAGAATTGGAGTTGTTTATACAAATTTGTTTTGTGTATTTTGATTATCTTATTAAATAATTACAAAAATTTGTAGTTAATTAAGCCTAAAGAATAATAATTTTTGTAGTCTATTATCATTTTCAGCTACGTATATATGGATACTTTAATTGGCTCAAAAAAGATATCCAGAATCTTAGGAAGACACCTATCAACATGTTTTTATATCACTTCTGCATCCACCATCATCCAGAAGCTTCCAATCAGATACTATGAATGTTAACTTCTTGAGTCTTCAAGAAACCAACTTTATGATATCTTCTATCATCAATTTTATCAATTTCTACCCTCATCTCGATCTTCCTGTATTCACCGTTTGGAATTTATTTTGTTAGAGTATATTTTTTCCATTTGACCAATTCAAACAAAAATATAACTTCTTTTTCTGGTAGTTTCGATTGAATTAAAACCTTCAGCCAGAACAACTCATGTATGACTTCAAGGTGTGAATGTCCTGAATGTCCATGAATAATGTTTACCCAATTAAACATGTGGATTTTTCGTCCAGTTCACTGATACCAAAATAAACGCACATCCAAACGACTCGAGGTTGAAAACTAACATGGTCAAATAGCGAAAAGGAATCACAATATTGATAAAGCAAGAGCGTTGTTGGTGTTTGTACGTCAAAAAGCCGAGACAGGGATAACATATATGCATTCAAAGGCAACTTGCAGCAGTCTGTATGGACATAGGGAGCTGGTTTCGGGACCGGAAAAGCGACTCATCAAAGTAAATTAAAAGATCAAAGGCATCAATAAATTTATCAGCCGCCCTAATAAATAGTTACAACGTGGTGAATTTCCTCTTTGACATCGAAGTTGATTTCCTGCAATCGATTGTTCATGTTTATTGAAACATCATATTAATTTGTTATCCTTTAAGTTATCGACTATACTTTTTAGCACCGAAATTTTTGTAGTTTTGATTGTTCTATTTTGTTATTAACAAACACTCTTCTAAATATTTTGATGTCTACTTAATCCTAGAAACAGGAAAAAGTGTAATTTTCAAGTTGTTATCATTTTGTTAATTGGATATCAAGTTTCTATGTTGGAATGAAATTAAATCTAGAAGAAGACTTCATTTTCAATTTTATTTAAGATAATATTCAAGATTTTCTTTAACAATGTTTGAATTTGCAATAAAATACAGAATTAAAGGTACTACTAAAGAATTTACTTACGAATGCAGCAATCCCCGGAAAATATTTCTCCATTTCCAACTGTCACTTTCGTCCTTTTGTGTTTTACTATAGTGCACATGAAAGAAAATAACTGCAACATTAAAGTGCGAATACGACTAACGCTTCATTTCGATGCCTTAGCTTTTCATACAATTCATCCCATATATGAGCATTCCGAGCCGAATTGAAAAGCAGGATTTTTCGCCTTTCTCGTTTCCACTTGTCTACCATTCGCCGGAAAGGAAAAAAGCCCATTTCAAAATCTAGTCGCTAATTGGAGCTGTCAGTTATGATAATTTGTTCGGCAAGCGAGCTGGAAGAGACAAATCGATTAAATGTGCGCAGTGAAATTATTCCCGAAGAAATGTTGCACCAGCTGGAAGTGATAGCCCATTGAATCGGCAGCCTTCGTTCACATATTGATGAACGGAAATTATTCGAACCTGAAAGCTGGAGAAAAGGCGGTTCAGCCCGCACAAACACATTCCAAGAATGCCGAGTTCGACGTCCTCGTCGAGAAAATATCGAGGACGTTTTGCTAAATTTATTAATAATTCATTTTGGCGCACTGAAAGAACAAGAGAAGTAACAGCATCCAATATTCCACCATAAATGGTGGCTGTTTCTACAACCGAGTTTCGACTGAAAGGAAATGTATTTTCTTTTCCCAGCGTACTTTGATGCCACCATCACCATAAAATTAACCAGGAAACCGGAAGCGCGCATTCGGATTGATATAAATTTAATTGTAATCGCGGGATTTTCTTTTCTCTTGTATTATGTTCAATTGCTTCTTTGTTCTGTTATGAAATTGAATAGGAATAATTAACAATGCAATTCATTCTAGGTTTATTCCGTTATAAAAATATTAATTGATAATTAAAATATTCGAAGAATTTGTTGTCTCAAATATTTTTGTAATTAGAGATAAAATCCAAAAATAAATTGCACCATGCTTCTATGAATGCTTCTGTGCTTCATTCATCTACATTTCAGTTCGCAAAAAGGCGCTCTGTAAAAATGGCAAACATGTGCATTGCATGGCATTAAAAACGCGTGATATATGCCACAATTCCAGCGTTGAAAGACACATATTTCATTAAAAGCCCACATTAGAACGAAGAGCTTTGTGCCATGCGCACACAAAGACCGGAAGAACTTCCCTTTCTTTTCGTCGCCTTCTGCGTTCCCATTGCGGTCACAACCGCCGCCAGAAGCATTAAGAAACGACAATTGCAGAATGGAAGCAACCGCAATAAGAACAATGGAGTAAACACACAAGAAGTGCAACTTGCGTTGGCTCGCATTTGCCATCCGTATGTTCGCTGCTTTTAACTAGATGCAGAATTGAGAATCTAAAAGTGGAACGCTATTTTACTGGAATGGCTTATTAAAGAATAGGGTGCATTTAGCTACGCTCAAATACAATTATTTCTGAGAGGACAGCGGTTTCTTCAAATGCAATAAAAGCAGACACTTTTAAGAAACTATAGATGAGATACAAAATAAAAGCTGAAAGTAATATTTTCTTGTAGAGTCTATTATCTTCCAACATCATCATTGATGACAAGTAATAGTAAAGTTTCTCTAACTTATGGTTAAAATGTTCTTTAAATGCAACTGATGTAAACTCGTGATATGAGATTAAATAAAAGTTGCTTGCAAATTCTTTCTTTCTTGATTTTGTTTAAGCTACCTTCTTACATCCAACTGTAAGTCATTTGATTTTCGGTTGGTGAAACAGTGTATATTGCAAATATACCAAAAATATATCAAATTAAGAATTACAATTCTTCCTATTCTTCTAATAAAATGGCTACATTCATAGAAAAAAATAGAATCCAGAATATGCAAAATTAATCCATTCGAATATTGCTCTGCATGAAAATAAGGATAATGAAGTCAACTTAACTAAAGATTTTGGAAGGGTTGTTGAGGTACACCAAATTTATTATTTCAAGAAATTCAAAAATCTTCTGACAGGATCTACTTCTTTGCAAATTAGTGACATTAACCAGAAAATAAATTAGATTAATTTTGAAATTGTTATCTTTTCCAGGATAGTAAGTAGTAGTATTTGATCAATACTTCCCAACTCATTATGTCCAGATAATTTTACATATTTTTCTGTATCTATTATCCTAAAGGAAATAACCCAATTACTACTAATTTTAAGTGAAATATAAATAACTATTGTACACCAACGGTGTCATAATACACATTCGTTCCTTAATGATGGGAATTTTTTGCCTTATCCCCTATTTCCATCCCAATGAGTTCTTAGTTGTTTGAACATTGCTATTCCTTGAAACACAAAAATGTTGTAGTTTGGCCATCCACACCACCCAGAATAATGCAAGCATTTGTGGAGAGCGTTGGCTGGCATTGCCATTCATTCAGCACTGAATTAGCCATGAACCATCCCATATTAAGAAACAGGCCAGAAGTAGGACGAACGAAGAATGGCAATGAAAACACAAGGACATACACATAAATGTAGCGCAGAATTGAGAGGTATGAGAAGACACCGAAACATTGCTAAGAAAAGCGGCGAAATTAAGTGGACCACTGAAAACAATCCACGAATTAAATTTTATTTATTCAACAATGTCTTTATCCTTTTCACCATGGACTGAATTGAGACTCAATTGTGACAAAGAAGCAATGAAAATTCTTATTTTTGAAAACTGAGTCGCTTTTTTTTCATACTTACATTTAAAACTAATATCGCATCATTTTATCCAATTTTCTTATATAAATTTGTTGTGATCCCTTTTTCTTCATTCGTTTTGTAGTTCGAGAAACTTTCTACGCGAAAATTATCTGTTTTTCCTATCAAGAAAATCTATTTACCGTCTACTTTGTTATTAGAAAGTATCGCACCACTTTGAACTTTTTCTGCATATGTTCAGGAAAAAGCGAGGAAAACAAAAAGATGCTAAAAAATAGAACAAAAAACATACATCTGGTGAATGGTGGTTGGGTCATTCTGCTCTTCCACTCTTGGTTCCTTCCTACCAATAATGTCTGTTTCTTCTAGCTGTTCCTACTGTTTTCGGGAGCATTGGGTACTTATTTTTTTCATCTTCGGCTAATCTCCCACTCAAGCTGAAAACTTTTTCTATTCAAGTTCCGTTTTCATATTAAATAATAAGTTTCTCTTGTAACCCTTTTTGTGATATTTTTTCTGTCTTGTATTTTGATGGGGCGGTTGTTCTTTATGAGTTTGTTTTTTCATATTATTCAGAGATTACTGTGTTGTCGAAATACTATGTTACATTGTTTTATTATAATAATTTCTTAGTTGTGGAGTTAACTATAGGCAACATTCGTTGCTTGTTTTGTTGATGCAAGAAGCGCTCCTCTCCTTTCGCAGTTTTTTGTGCAAATGCGACCTCATGCAACATATTGTTATCATTTCGCATGCAATTTAGTTACCTAGTGCGTGTCGTGACGTGTAGAGACTTGAAATTCACTAAATTACTTATTTTTGACATTGTGTGACCATGTGATTTAATTTTAATAGTTGGATGTGACCAAAGAATCCAGGATTATTATCCTTGAAACAGGGCAGATATTCTTGAAGGTAGGATAATAATGTTATTCATGTATTTATGAAACAGCTTCAGTTATTTAAATGAAGATTAATGATGAAATAATAACAACCAACAAACATTTACTTCGCCTGAAATTGTTTCCGAGTTGGATGAAATTATAAACTATAAATATTGAAATATTTGAGTTAGCTATGTAAATGAGTGTTTATTTTGGTTTAATTTCTACTAGGAATACATTTCTAAATTGCACAAATTTGCTTGGCATTTGTTATATAATCAATTAAATGGAATATAAACATGATTGCAATCAACATTTCAATTTAGCAATTAAGGTTCTTCATAAATCTCTTCTTATGAGAAATTTTAGAAAAACACAATGATCAATCTAAAATATTCCTTCGAATAACTTTCAACTTTAAATAAAATCATATTTGATTGATTCGTTTAACAAATATAAAATTCAAATTTTTTTCCAAACTTCAAGAGTTTCCCATTAAAATTACTTTCAACGAAACCTGCAAAATAGTCAATTAAAATTAATTGCCATCTCTCAAATAATGAGTGCAAAACATCATAATAATTGCTACTATATCATGAATTTTATAATGAAAATGTATAAACGTACGCAGTTCAATTAATCCAATTAAACTCCCATTATAATATTAACAAAACATATCACACTGAAATGCCTATGATAAATAAAAGATAGGACACAATGACCAAACACGTTGCTAAAATATTTATAGCAATAATAATGGGCAATTAACAAATTACAACTACTGCTTTAAAATTCTGAAACTGGATGTTGTTCTCGCTATAAATGCATATATGGGCGGGCCTTATCGTCCGGACTGAAATGTTTGTCCTTCGTGACAGTTTCCAACATTGAAATGAAACCCAGCTGGTAAACAACGTTCCGCGCAATTAGTGCTCTTGTTTACGATGCGTTATTTGTTATTCATCAATGAGCATCATTGAGTTTATACATCGATGTGTTTGTATGTGCGCCTATTGAGGGTATTATTTCATCGATTGCGTTATTTGGTGCAAAATATGATTGGCATGCGAATATGCGCCCGGAATTTGGAAATCGGACGACGAGCAATGAAATTATGAGGTGGGATTGCTAAAAATATGTTTTTTTCTATATGATGATTGTGATTGCATTCTAGGATGAATGGTGAAACCATTGAATTTTATGTTCGTTAGTAATTCAGAAGCACAAAACAAACAAATATCTTCATGTTGGCGAAAAATAACAGCAAATTTTCACGTGTGCATTTTTTCATCGGAATTTTTCGTGCAATAATAGTGTTATTGCAAATATCGATTGAATGCGTTAAAGTTTAAAGGAGTTTTTGTACAGATTGCATATTATAGTACTTATTGACGCTCAAAAAATTATTTTGACATTTTTCTAAATAATTTTCATGTTCTCACAGTAAATTAAAAAAAATGTAATTTCCAATATCTAATCATAGGTTTTGTATTCTAGACAATAAATCAAAGATAGCAAACTAATTTCTTCAGAAATTTCAAATATTCCATTAAACGAATTAGAAATTTAATTAGATCAGAGCCTCAATGAATAAAAGTTTCCATCCATGTGGCATTTTCGCTCCAGTGTAATTTTTGGAGAAGAATTGAGGTCGGGTTTCCTTCGAGCGAATATCGAGTGTCACCAAGGACGATGGCCAATTTTCCGGAAGCAGGACGAGGGAGAATTCAAATCACGCGCCAATAAATCAACAAATAAAATAGTGTCGACCGCAGACGTTATATGTATGCTTTTGAACTCTATATGTATGAAGAATCAAAATTTATTTTATGGCTTTGGCAAACAAACGCCCTTGCTTTAATAAGATGACGTCATAGATGGAATGCTGGTTGAAGAAGAAAAAATAGGATCCAGGACATGGGACATGAAATATTTGACAAGAACCATACATGATTTTAGAAACTATATATTTATTTTATCTGATGGGAAAATTTATAGGCAACTCAAATGATCATTAGCTAGAGCGAAAAATTTGCAACATAAGTAATTTCTAAAACGAAATGGGTTTGTTTATAATCAAACGCAAATGATTTTTAATTAAGTCATTCTGATGTAATTTCATATCTTAAGAAAAGATCTGATATCACATTCAATTTATGCTCTTTGTGATAATGCACTGGTTACTGCTATAAACTCATAACATTTTGATGTTAACGATTAGAGAGTTTTGATATTGGATTTTCAAATGAATTTGTGCTATCGTTTAATTGCATTGTGTTGCATGTTCCGATTTCTATTGATTATATCGAGCAATCAGCAAATGAGAATATATACATTATTTCAATCTATAACCAGGATATATGGATTCATTAATTTTACAATTTTCCATTATTTTCATAAATAAAATACAGGTTTCAATCTTTGATTCATAAGAATTCACAAAGATAATTAAATAATTTTTTACCATCAGAAAAGTTTTCATTCATTTTTTGGATATTAATCTTATCATGAAATTTGAATTTGTTTTCAAAATTATAAGTTCAGGCAGTTCCATTTTGTCATAATTAGTAACAAACATCGAGTTCGTTCTATCAAATAAACAATTTTAAATATTACGATTGATTTTTACTAAAGTTAAATTTAATTGATTAAAATGGATTCAACCTTCATTATTTATAGTAGAAACTTCTATAGAGAATAGCATACCGGAAGAACGTTTATTTGGGATTTTGGCAATGTGGGTGACAGATACGAGATGGCGGTCGATTGCCGGAACTTTTAAGCTGATTTAGATGACTCTGAAAGCATAGCACTGTAATCCAGGAAACCCTTCTTCCGATTTGACTACCTCTGTTCGTTCTCATATGGGAATTGGCAATATGTGAACGAAAATTGACCCAAGTTGGATATGCAAATATAATCACAAGAGTTGCTTTTATAAACATATCCTCTATAGGTACAACATAACAGATCTATCCAAAGAATTCTTTTATCATCCTATTCAAATATTGAATGAAAATAATATAAAGAACCTAAATAAGTGATAATTTTCAAGGAAATAAGGTAAAAAATGTTTGATCGTTGTTATCCTATTTCTTATTATTCAATCAAAAAAATTCTGATAAAGAGTTTATTTGAACATCATTTTAGGTTGATTTTTTAATTGTAAGGGATTTGATTAGGACCAAATGCCATTTTTTAAATAATTATCCTGATGTAGACTTCTCAGACTAAAAGTTGGTAATTTGAAGGCGAAATTGCGTGTTGAGGCATTCATCTCATATGAACGGAACTAATGGAATTTGTTTGAATAGAATTAGGACGAAAATGACGTAGATGTCTCTACGTATGTAATTCAATGATGTAATTTTCCTCCAGCGTAATCGTATTACCAGCAAAATAGGCGCGACAAGGATTTCAGAGATAACTCCAGTGTTGAAGTGGGCGAATGATTAAAATCTTCAAGAAGATGGCACATTTCGAAGCACTGAATAGAGATGTCAAACCTTTCATTTCATTTCATGATATACAATGAAATTTTTTATAGTAATCAATTTTCGAAAATTTACATTATCACTAATATTAACAATTTATTATCAAATAAAATGCATTTGACTATATTTTAAGACAAAGTTTCTCCAATATAACTTTATTTCATAGTGTAAAACTATTGGAAATGACACAAAAAAGTTTTTGCCAATTTGAGGATAAGCAAATTTACAATTTTATCTAACAATAAGTGAAATAAGACAAAAATTTGAACAAATTTTCTTCCGCGTTTTTATCATTTCCAATGAATTAAAATTATCAGAATATATAGCATCTTATTTATTAGTAAATATTTAAAAAATATTGGATGGATTCACTACTGAAACTTCCAAGTACCAAATATGCACATACAAAATGAAGAGTAAAATTCGGTTCACTTCCGGGCAAAATTTCTGCAGGGATCACTTTATACGTATGGATAGCAACATTGGTAATTTGCAAATGGCTAATGAGACTTGTCGATATCATGTACAAGAACAATGCGCACATGTAAGCTTGGTGGTCTCATTGCATAAATAATGTATCATGGATTGTTGTTTCGTTGATGAACCACTCTAATTCGATCTGTCTCGTTATTATCATTTACTGTTTGATACGTGAATTTTCCGGAACTCAAATCAAAGATTGCAAAAATTAATATTTTTCCAACAAACTTCATTTTCAAAACATTGACCATTAATTCGAAAAGGGTTACTGCAAATTTACTTTCAATATTTTAGAACAAAGAAAAACCTGTATGTTTGCATTATTAAAGCACATATAATAAAAATAGAAAATTATTCACGCTAGTAATAATTTATTTACTCGCAAGTGTAATTATGGAAGTCCAAAGTGTCAAGTTCGTTAGCATCCGAAGTTGTTACACAACTGTTTATGTCGAGGCTGCGTACACTGGTGCAGTGTTATGCCAGACCGTGCAAATCTGGAAGAGCAGCAACGTGCTGGAGCAGCACGCAGAAGATAAGCAGATGGATATCTGTTATGAACATAATACATGCATGCATCCTGCGTCGACAACCGCCCCCACACCCGAAGGAAGAGTCCCGGGATGCGTCCCCTTTCGCAGCATTCGTTAAATTCGCATTCAGCAGCGATACAGCATGACATGGAGACGCAGACAGCCACTTGAAGAGAAACTCCAACAATTCCATCCTTCTGCTAAATGTACTCTCGCACTGTTGTCGTCATCGTTGATTCGCATACGCGACAAATGTCGCCCAGTTTGTTATCCATCCAAACTTTTTGAACGTTTTGTCAACCAACGTTTACATCTACTCAGTCTATTGTTGCAGATTTCTGGTATGTGACTAGGCGTTGACATAAATATATTGCAAAAATAAATTGAAGGTATTCTAGCATTCATTCGAAAATGTTAATTAGATCCATCATTTTTATGATTTTTTCAAAATATAGCGGATATTGTCAAAATTTAACTAACTATATAATCTACTTCGAAAAAGAGTGTGCCAATTTTGGTTACTGGATAATATTTTTGATATTAGATTGGACAGAATGATAAATTAGCATTCTTCAGAAAAACAACTATTATTTAAAATATCAGTCTTAAGATTAGCAATTAATTCGCCAGAATCGAATAAATATTAATGATAATCATTTGCAGAATTTACTATTTTACTACTGAACTAAAATTGCAGAATTGTACTTCTTAATTTATCTCAAAAAATGTTTTTTGCAAATTAGAGTTAAACCTGACAAAATCTTAAAGTTTGATGGAATGAATTTACGTCCTTAAAAAAGTTATAAAATTTTCAAAGATCATTCCACTTTCTGGAATACTTTCCGTGTTCTGAAGGCGAACAATTTATAAAACATGACGTAATTTCCGTGGTTGATAGTGAAGCTGGTTGCTGCTTGGCGTCAATCAATAGTACCACGCGCGAAGAACAGGAAAAGAACAAGAAGAAGGGAGTTGTATTCGCGATGCTATGGTGAGAAAACACCCTCCTAGAAAATTTACATTTAAATTATAACGGAAAAGCGCCAGAAGTCTCATCAGAACAATTCTGGATTCGTATCTCATACGTCTTCCACTCTGTAAGTTGCCGCAAATTCTTCATCTTCCGCACTTGATGTTTCCTTTCAGGGTGTCAAAATAGGGTGCACAACCCTCATAGTAATAAAGGATTTCGGAGTCAAGTAGTTCCACATATAGACAAAGACCTTCAAAGACTTAGAAATGATGATGAAATACTCTTAATCAACGTTGACTTTTCACCGTAAAGGAAAGTATATATATAAGGCTTGATGAGGACTATTAAGTTCAAAGGGTTAAGTTACTGGAAAATTGCTTTTCCTCCAGGAATTAACACTCGTTTAAGAATATTCGGTTGGAATCTTTTGTTCTGACTTTTCCTTCGAATTTCTTTCTTGTCATTTCATTTTCATTTATGAAGGTACCAGAAAATTTTGAATTTTTAATGACAATTTCTTTGTGATGGGATGCTTGTTATCCTGCAATTTTCTTTGTCAATATTATATCAATAAGCTATTAGCAAAGAATCATTGATTAATTGAAATAATTATAATGCATGAAAAAGCAAGACAGCAATTTTTGCATATTTTATTATAGAATATATCAGAGCGAGGAAAACGATCTGCTATTTTCCGATTGAAATGAAAATGGAGGCTGGTCTGGAAAACGCGAATCTTCCAATAAGTCAATCATAATGGAGTTTTCCCATTAAGGAATTTCCGCGTGAAGAAAACGGGTCTGTCGTGCGGTAATTGGACTATTTGTAGAAGAGTATAAACGGAACGCCCGGTTAGATTTAATTTTTTCCCTCATGATAAACCACGGAAGCGGAAGCGACGCCTTCGACATCGCCTGAAAAGAAGAAAAAGGGAAAGCTCGAAGAAGCAATGGTGGGCTTCGTTGGAGTTTGAAAAGAGGAAAAAACCTCATTACAGTTTACACAATTTGATTATGTTCTCATTTATCGCAAATTCGCGATGCTCGTTTTACTTCGAGGACGTCTTCAGGGCTCAACCGGGTTTTCCGCTTAACCATGTCTCATCCAATCGTCTTAATTTAAACCCACCTAGCTGCGTTATCTTCATCGATAACGCTTCCATAATCAAACATAAGCTAATTAAAATAATCCTTTCATTTCTCTTAATGTGTTCCTCAATCTCAAAGGAGGCTTATGGTCTAATGGATTGAATTTATGGATGTTGTTCTGATGTGGGTCTTCTGGAATTGAATCCTGAGGGTTGTTTGAGAAGAATATGAAAATCGTTAAGGATAATTATATGAAGGCTGTCAAGAAATGTAAAGAAAAAAGAAAGAAATTCCAAATATTATTTATTTTTGTTGGTCTTGTTAGTTCTTTAATACTTCTTTTTCTTGAATAATTCAATACTTTCTATTTTAATGAATTCTCTGTTTGTAAACTACTTAAATTAACGTATTATCCTTGAAATTGTCAAAATAGTAAAAGTCACCCTGATTTCATGAATATATAAAGCAAGACAAGTTACTTTATCATTAAAAGCTTCTATTCATCCCAAAATAATCTAGAAGTTTGTAGGCGAACAAAGTTCAATCAACATTTTCGATATAATAACGAAGAGTTTACGTTTTTGCTTGCTTGGTCCACAGAAGGTCTATGCAATTTAGTTTGGAAACTTACAAAGTTTGATGATTGCCAATTTGAAATTTACATACGTTTTAGATTTCATCATATTTGAAAATACTTTCAGGATGAAAATATCTACTTGTAAAAAATTAAGGAAATTTCAAATTTTTGATGCCAAAAATAGGTTTGCAAAAAATACATGAGATAATGCATGTTGTGATTTATGAACGTGCAGATATATGTTTATTTATTCATAGTGATACATTTTCGGGGGTTAACTATCCTTCCGAAATAGAAGAGATATCTTATCTGAAGTATTTCCATCCATAACCTACATGTAACTTACTAAAAGTAGAAGAAGTTGAGATCACATTATTTTGAACCAATTTCTAGACATAAGTATCTAATATTATAAATTTTAATATCTTCACAGTTACAATGTTAAAAAAATTATTAATGACAAATTTTTCGGTATCGAAGTATCGAAAAATGATTAAACTTCATTTGTAATTTTCCATTTTCTGAAAAATTGAGGAGACAACCAACAAACACTCTCAATCATTACGTTTCGTCAGGTATTTCCTATATAGAATATAAATGACTTTCCCTACAACGAACAATGGAAGACTTTTCTAGATGTCAAATTGTTTTGAGCGTAGAAGAAGATCAAGTATCCTTCATCTGACACGTTTTATGCGAGTTTGCTGTGAAGCTCGTGCATTTTCCATATACATTTGTCTGGAAACTGGCAGGGAAATCGCACGAATGGAAATGATATGGAATTGATGCTCTATGACGTACTCACTCATGTTTGACTTGTTTGCTCGACTTGTAAACAATGTGTCGATAAGTCGTTTACTGCTGAAGTACACCGCTTATTTTCGCTGATATGTGTCGATCCGTTTTCTCGTCCGATATTCATATAGAATATTCTTCAAACGCGCATCTCTTTATTTCTTTGTTCATCTGTTCCATTTATTCCTGACATATGCCAGGCCTACAATGCAGGTATGAGGAATGGAAGACATGACATTATCTTCAATTGTGATCGATTATGCTATAAATTCATAGGTAGCTGAAGCCTCAAATGTCAGTTACAAAATGTAAATGTCGAAGATAATACAAGAGAAGGAACAAAAGGTATAAACCAGCTAAGAATGTTTGTCATGATTGTTGAAACATTTGTTATATTTTCTATATTTTCTTTGAGAAGAATTTTTTTTCTAGAAAGATGCAAAATAATTTTTGCAATATTCAATTTTGTAATATGAAAAAAATGTTAAGGAGATAGGATTCAATTTACAAATATTGAGATAATTTCAAGGATCATATGAGCAGAGCTTTATTCAAATCAATAAAATGAATCAACATTTTTTAATCATATCAGAAATAAAAATTAAATTTGTAAGTGACTTCAAGTTATTTTTTGTAATTTTTGATAGTTGATATAGATTTTACAGAACAAGAAAGAATAAATGATTGTTCTTTTGATCATATATTTCAATAAGATAAAAGAATTATCTTCTACAACGTAATATCGTGATTGCTGAAATGAAATTGGTTCTGATATTTTCAAACAGTTTTCCAGCAAAAATGTTCGTTATATTTACAGGGAAAAACTGTCATTGTTGTTACAATCACAATAAACATTTCCAACTGTGACAATATATCCGGGCTATCTTTTCGTTTGCAAAAAGGTGCAAAAAGCGATAAGCTCAGCAAAAAACCAAATAGAAGCTTTTGATATTTCGCTAAAAGCGTATCTGATCATCCCATAATGGAACAATGTACAGGGTGTTCCTCAGTCCTTCATTACAAATATAAATTAAAATAATCTTGAAAGCAAATTTCTGTGTATTGTTGTTATCGTTAAATTTGCGTTATATTTCAGTGGGGAAAAGTTGCCGGTTTGGAATTCGGCAAATAAGGAATGTATGATTATGAGAACCTTCGGTCATTTTGTAATATGTGTAATGCATGAATGCAAAGTAATAAACATACGGATTCCGTGGAGATAGAGTGGAAATTGTGGAAGCGGCTGTCATAAAAAAAGCTAAATGCGATGCTTATTGCAGCTATTCCCCGGAGTTTTAGTGCTTCGTCCAAATTTTCAAATTTTCTGCAGTGCAATAACACGAAGGCGCATTGTTCCTGATGCAACCGTGCACCAAAAATATTTAAGTTTCGCATAAAATTCACAAACATGGATATTATCCTGGAAACTCATATGTTTGTTAGATATGATTATTGTTTAATTTAAGAAAACTGTTCTAGTCTGCACAAATTATTGCAAAAAATTCGTTGATTAAATTGAAAATATTCATGAAAGTTTATGAAATTGATTTTTGCAAAGTTGATTATTTAAGTTTCCTGGATTTTTCTCTTTTTCGGGTTTTAAAAGATGAAAAGAGATGCGGGCACCAAGATTCTTCGCGAAAATCCAATGATTATCCTTTGCCATCATTCAAATATCCAAAATTGCTACTTATGCGAAGAAAGGCAAAGGTACAACTCAGCATTATGTATTCAAACGATTGCTAATTTTGTTTGCTTACATGAAGAAAATTTCAAGTCCTAGTTTCGTAAGCAGTAAAAGTGCGAGCAAGCATTTCATGGGACGCTTTCGTGATCATTTTTTGTACGTTTCTGCGTCAGACGACAAAGGGGAAAAGCAGCATCCAGTGGGAATTTGAAATTTTTTCTTGCGAAGTTAGGAGGCAGTCGAAGCTCCTCAAATCTACATTGCAAAATACAAGACGAATTTGATATTCTGCACGAATATTCCAGATGCTCCCCGTTCGTTCATATTTTGCGAATTTTTTTCCCCTCATTCTTGATCTTTTTTGTCTTTTCTAGTGTTACTTTTGCTGCCATAACTTGCGATTATTCCTTCCAAAATGAAATTGTAAACATGTTCTCAAAAATTGAAAAAATTCTCATATCTCAATATGAATTCTTCTATTCGATTATTTCAAAGATTAATAATTGATGATTTTTTATGCTTTTTAAATCTAGTCCTTATAAATCAATTTCTGCATGATTTCTTGTTACACTTGAATTTTGCTCGAACATTTAGACAGGACCTATATTTGCTTATGAAGATGTGTGGGCACTCTATAAAAGTCACGAACGACATGTTGATTTTGAAAAGGTTTACCTTTCACGCTCGTGTAAATCCGAACGTAAACAGAGGTTCTTCGTATTGTTTAAGGGTTCATGGATGTGTGGTTGGGCACGCACATACTTTGTTCACTCGAGGAACATACGCAAAATTTATGTATGCAAAAGTGGATAAAGGACTTTCCAGGACCTGTCTGGAAGCGACTTTGCTAGCATACGAATTGTGTGCAGAACGGTTCGAAAACAAGTTATCATTCATCTTTTACAATTTGAAATCTAAAAGTCAAATATCCAAAATTGAAATGAAATAATTTTCCTATTAAAGTTTTTTTAACTTGTTTTTGTTGATTATGTGACCTATAAATCTTAAATCTTGCCATTATTAGATTATTCTGTTCTTTTATGATATGCGTTTATTCCTCGAGAAATAACAGGACAATGAAGAAGAAGTGAAAATTTTAGATTTTTACTGAGAATGAAGTTTAATATAAAAATATCCTTTATTACAAAAAAAAATATAATTAGCAGTACCTCTTCTTCAAAGTAGTTTAGTTTATTTCATCAAAAAAATATACATTACAAGTGAAAAAAAACCTCAAGGAATAGAACCTCTGTTTGAAAAATCTCTTTGTATACTGTAGATGCAACAGTAAATATTTAAAAGTTGTTGGGTTTATCAACAATATTGCAAAAATGGACCCAGAGAAAAACTGAAAAAATGCCACCAACGCGAAAAATGATTATATTCTCTTAATTTTCATCTCGAAAGATTGTAACATGTAAGTCTGACGTTAATTATCCTTCCAATTTGCATGAAAAATTCTGGCACCAACTCGGCTTTCGAAGCATTAAGTTGTTTATTCGCGAGAGTATCGTTAATGAGATTTTACTTAATCTGACGATACAAACTGCAAGGGTAGTTTACATTTATTATACATTCGTTTTTGACGAGTTTATGCATGCACCCATCTCATCCTGAACTCTTGCAGTCAGTTTTCCAGAAATGCAAATAAAAGAAAAGCAGAAGTTGAAGAGTTCTCGCTGGCGAAATCTTCGAAGTCGTCGCCTTCGTATTCACAACCTTCTAGTGTAATTTACCATGCTATTCACTTTCCCACACATACACATTCAACCCGAAGCGCGAAATATTCCCCACTAAATTTTGCATTTCAATCCGGTGCCAAATTGCAATTAAAATAATCAAAGTGAATTAAAAGTTGTGCATGTTTTTGACTGCGGAATCATGAACACGGTTGTTACCCTTACGATTGGTCCGCGTGGATCGGTTTGCAATTCGGCGCGCGAAATTGAAAATTACAAAACATTGAATCGACGGATGGGTTCGGGTATCGATGTGTATTTGATGTTGTTAACGCCATGCGTCGGTTTGCATTGGCGGTTGGTCGGGTTTTCTCTGCACGAGGTGGTTTATCTGCATTTGATCAAACACCAATGTAAGCTGAGCTAACCAGACCCGACCGAATCCCATTTGCAAAAGCTATCAACTCGTTCATTTGTTGCGTGTTGTGCGATGTGAAATGTTGCCCGGCGAGAATTTTATTAAATTCCAAACGTAGGCTTGCATAAACTAGCGTGTGAATCTCATAACGATGGCTGCCGGACGAAATTAAATGGGGCAGTTGGTAATTAAAAGGGTTTCATTAGTCGCGATTGCAATTTATTCGCTAATTCATACGCAAAATATTACATTGGTGTAGCTTCCAACTACAACATTGAGGATAATATTGAAATCACATTTTGTATTCGTTGGTGGACATTTTGGACCTTATTTCACTACGATTTCTGAAGAGAAAATTATTATTAAGTCAATCTCTTTGATAGAAAATGAACTCTGAGATTTATTTTGTTGATACAGATATGATAGAAGTTGAAATATATAGAATTTGTAGAGTTTCCAATTTTTTTTCTTCTAGAATTTCTTGTTAAATTTCATACCACGATAAAAAAAACTTATCATCAGTTTTCTTAATTATCTCATTCAATCATTAAATTTTTATATTTATTAGTCTCATCAAGTCTTTTGTCAGAAGAATATGCGTTTAAGGAGTCAACATAATAATGATAATATTTTTGTTTTCAATTTGATTTCATACTTTCTTCGAAATATCTTCTAATATAGAAATATTTTCTAATATTGAACCTTATATACAATTAAGAGAAATATAACGCAGGTTAACAAATTAATAAATTAAATTAAATTCCATGTCAGACAATTTCTCATCAAGGAATTTTAATTGATGTAGTTTATAATCCTCCAGATTGCAACTAATTTAAAGGATCTACCTGAAAATGGCATACGAGTGCTCTTTGCTATTGTTTTACAACCAATCAACCGATTACTCTTGCACTGTTTATACGTCCATGAATAAAACAAGAAGTATCTTCAGGCAAACGAAATACGCAGAATGCCTGAAGAGCTCGACGTGGAATGAACGCATTCTCAAACGTTTTTTGTCCTTGTTGAAACAACAACGTCAAGGATTTAGAAGTTTTCATAACCCACTGACTCTTCCGCAAACCTGAGGCAAAGTTTGCAGCTTAACAATTCTTTGAAATTTACATTCTTTTGTGGCATACTGATTCAATAAAGTATGGACATAATTAGGGAAATTGTTACCTTATCTTTCGAAAAAGTAGTCCCCTTTATTCTAGTTAAGAAATGTTTAAAGATTGATAATTATTACAAAAATTTATTGCAAGAAACAATGCAAATTTTGAAATCGAAATTATTGCAGAAACCAGAGGATGGAAAAAGTGTCTTATTTATTATTCAGTTCCAAAATCGTATTCTTCGAAGACTTGAAGTATCTAATGAAACTAATCCATTGTTTCTTTATCTTTTTCAGGTGAGTGAACATTCAGTGAAACCATCTCTTCCCAAAATGATATCAGTACATTTTCCTGGAAGCTTGAAGCTTGGAATACATTTGGTAAGAATATAATTTCCGTATAAAGTACGCGCTAGGGGAAGAAATAAAAATACAAAATCCCAAAAATTCCATTGCACCATTCACTACATTTAGTCCGCCCTTAACAACGACGTGCGATGGGAAAGAATAAAGGAAACGAGGAATACAATCCTGAGGGTAAAGTAAAATCACTTTTCTATATTTTTGCTTTGTTTCAAGCCACATAGATTTTACATGCTGGAATGCTTTTGTATGTCTATAAGTACTATACGCAGCAATCTTCTGTGTGCAGAAAATGGCAAATTGCATTTTAATATTGCAAACATTTCTTGGAATTGGAAGCTCTTGTTGCAATTTAATAATGAACTAAGAGTTTGGGTTATCTCTTAATTGAAGTCCATATAGTCAAAATTTTTTGTATGAATTTTCAAATTGCAAGTTATTGCAAGACAAATTGCAAATATTCAAAATAGAGTTTTTGGAAATTGTAGACTTCTGAAAAATTTTCTGATAATGAAGTTCTGGAATGATTCAATTCTTCACATTTAAATTATTTTACTTTCTATAAGTAAGAACAAATAAGAAACCTTCCAGATAATTTTTTGCCCATGAAAGTTTTTATTGCAAAATTGCTTTTATCAAATTTCATAAAACAAAAAACGAAATGAATAGTAAACTAATTAATCATTAGAATTCACTTATAAATGAGTTCTAAGAGCACCCAATTCGCAACAAAACTATCTTGGACAAATAACCAAAATAAATTTGACATGGATGAGCCTTAAACGCGCTTTTTGTATCACTGCTGGTCGAGTTAGAGCTCTTGAAATAAGTGCGAATGTTGCTGATGGTTGGCTCATATATTATATGACATACCAGACGGCAAAAACGCGAGCCGTTAATCATTTTATGCAATATTATTTATAAAGCGACGCGTCACCAGATCCGAAACCACCACTTCTTCCGAAAATTTACAGCGACCACCAACGAGCACTATTGCAGCAAAAGAAAAAGCTGAAGAAGCAGCCTGAGGGGATGTGAGAATGAAGAGCGCTGAATGGAAAACATGCAAAAAATGAGTAAATTCGTGGGGGATTCCCTCATAAATTACATCAGTGCTATTGCATTTGTTGGGCTTCTATCCCGAAATTATACGCAATGAATCCGTTGTTCTTCCTTCTTTTCTGCTTCGGTCCTCTCATGTTTCGAAATAAATTTAATCACCATGCTTCATTCTGAAAGTAATTTGATATTATTTTATTAAATTATTATTAATTAGCCGATGATAGCACGACATTGTTGCATGGGATGGTTAATTGGTAAATGTTAAAATATATCGTTTAGATAATTGTGATTTACGGGCTGCTGTTCACGCCATCAGCAAAATTGCAAATGTAATTTTTGTGTTTACATACTCATCAATGATGTACGTGTTTTTGCGTTAAAACGAACGAGTATTGTGTTCCTGTTCGTATTTGTTGAGGATTGTTGTTTGGTGTGGTGTGGTAGTAATAACATTGGTAGAGGCGGCAATAATTATGGGATGTAGTTTACGGTGTCAATAAATCAAATTACATTACATTTTCCCATTAAACAAACATGGGAGATAAATTTAAATCGGATAAAATTGATGCTTGTTAAAATGTGAATTAATTTTCTGGCATTTCAATCAAAAATAGCCAAAAAAACTAAATTCACATCTGATTATGACCTACGTTTAAATATAGACTACATATCTTATTTTGCTGTCAGAAAATTAAAAATTGCTAAACGAAGTTATCAATTATTAATAATTTATTAGGGTATGATTATTGTCACTTAATGATCATTTAATACAAAATTGAAATCATAATAAGAAACATTGAAAACGTTCTTTGAATGGTATCCTGAGTCAAAAATATCTTGTATCAGAAACTTTACTCTAATCACGAATGAATACTGGAATATTATTTGCAAATTTCTAAGGAAATTAACGAAAATTTTAGACGTCCTTCATGGATTTAGACACTAATTTTAAATTTGGTAATTCATAATCTATATAGGGATCCAAAATCAAAAATTTTATACTGATTTTTGCACTGTTTAAAAGTTGTGTGATCATTGAAGTTAAATTACACACTTATCTTAAATTATACCAAAATATTAGACTTGCACATAACTTGAGGACTGTTAAGGATAATACAGCTTGCTGCCTTAATAAATGTTCTGGAATAATTCATGTACGATCCAAGATAGAGAAAGCAAGAAAGACTATTTCACCAATGCAGAATTGGCCACTCTGTTAAACTGACAACTATTTATAGGATATGTTCCTTCTAAGGACAGTGAGAGACATCACGACAACTCAATCTAGATAATGACCACTTTAATGGCAGGAAGAATCTTCCTACTGATAATAAATCAGATCTTCCACATTTTGGTAGAATTTCTAGAATGAGAAAAATCTTGTCCAGCAGTGCAAAATCTATGCAAATATTTGCAAAATAACAGACTCACAATGAGAATAGTATATGTAAGGAAATATTCCAGTATTCTTCCAATTATCCTTGTTGTAATTCTTCTCACATTACAAATCCCAAAGCAATTTTATTGTTCTCGTATTAACTCTTTTAATTTCATTATTTTTATATAGTAGAGTTTTCATATAAGATTCGCAATTTCAAACAATCCAGATATCGAACTTTTAAATTTTAATTCAGAAAACAGATTCAGAAAACAATTAGAAATCTTATCAATCATTAAACCCATAATTTTTTCAACAAAAATTTAATAAGGCATTGAAATCTCCAAGCATTTTTTGATTAACCCCCTAAAAAACGAGATATACAAACTAAACTTTATGTTAAACTATTTGGACCACTTTCCTACATCTAAAAAAAACAGAATTTTTCTCAATCTGAACAGAAATAAAACTACCCAGATATATTCACATGCATCTTAGGATACTTGCCTGAACTCACTCTGAAAGTATACAAACCCAACATTTCCAATGTTACGTTATTCAGAATTGTACATTGCAATGCATAACAAGGCAAATGCAGAGCTACCTCATTCTTGCTTACGAGTCCCCCGCTGCATTTGCATTACAAGGTTGCATTTTCCATGCGACAACCGTTTCTAGTCCTGACCAAAAAAAAAAACGGTTACACTACACGAACCACATGGACCGCATGTCCCGGATATCTAACAGGAAGAGAACATATGGCAGCCGTTGTACCACCTTGCATTTTGTCGTCATTACCATTTCAAATTAGCATTACCACAAATTCTTCGCAATGCTTACGTAATGCCCACAAAGAAGGGTAAACAATTTGACGCTTCAGGCGCATCACGAACTCTTAGTTTCTTGAGGATTGAGTATGAAAGGGAGTATACACCATACTTCGCTGGCATAACGAGACAATGTGAAACCACCAACTTGCGATCCATGCGAATAATGGTTGCTGGAGGAGCACAAATTGCACAGCAGTCTACGAGTGGTTTCAACACTCAATGCTTTTCTTATTTTGCAATTTACCTGCCTGGTTGTATGCACGATCCGTATCTGAATTTATCTAAATGGCGTTTTAAATTTATTTTATTCCTCGTGCATCTAAAGAGGAGCTCTTGTTTGTTATATAAAAATAGGAAGCAAAAATATAAAAATATAAGCATTTTTCACGTTCGGGTATTTCTGATTCCCGCACAGTTTCGGGACTATGATTTTTTCGTCAAAGTATATAAAATGTCGTTTCAATCATCCGAATTGGTCGTTCATGCCCAAAAGGGCAGCAACCCGTACATTTTTGGAAAATGCCCATCAAGACCTATAGTTTGGTTCTAACGTTAGTTTAATTGGTCTAACCATTTAAAAGTTATACGCAATTAAAAGAGCGAAAAAAAGCAAAAATTTTGCATTTATAGGACCCCGTTTTTCAAGTTTAGATATTTCCGAGTTGCTGAGAGATTCGGGACCATAACCAATGTAATTTTTTAGTCAAAATACGTTAAATGTCCTTTGAATCATCTAAATCGGTCGATTAGTTTCGGAGATATGTAAATTTTTGAAAACTCGAGCGATTTTAAGAATTCCATATCGGTTTTTTCGCTACAAACTTTTTTTTCATTTTTTTTTTCGAATGCGATTTTTGCATTTCCCAGGGCAAAAAGGGCATCAACCCATAGATTTTTGGAAAGTGCTCATCAAGACCTACAATTTGGTTCTAACTTTAGTTTGATTGGTTCAATGATTCAAAAGATACACGCAATTAAAGACGCGAAAAAAAGCGAAAATTTTGTATTTTTTGGACCCCATTTTTCTGGTTCGGTCATTTCCGGATTCCGCATAGTGTTAGGACCATGACTAATGTTATTTTTTCGTCAAAATACTGTAAATGCCGTTTGATTCATCAAAATCGGTCGACTAGTTTCGGAGATATGAACATTTTTGAAAACTCGAGCGACTTTAAGAATTTCATATCGTTTTTTTCGCTACAAACTTTTTTTTCGAATTTTTTCTTCGAACGCGATTTCTTCTCTCCCGATGACCAAAAGGGCATGAACCAATACATTTTTGGAAAGTGCTCGTCAAGATCTACAATTTGGTTCCAATTTTAGTTTAATTGGTACAACCGTTCATAAGTTATACGCAGTTAAAGACGCGAAAAAAAACGAAAATTTTGCATTTTTAGGACCCCATTTTTATAGTTCGGGTATTTCCGAGTCCCAGACAAATTTGGGACCATGACCAATGTTATTTTTTCGTCAAAATACGTTAAATGCCCTTTGAATCATCCAAATCGGTCGATTAGTTTTGGAGATATGAAAATTTTTGAAAACTCGAGCAATTTTAAGAATTTCATATCGTTTTTTTCGCTACAAACTTTTTTTTCGAATTTTTTCTTCGA